>JAJPUD010007639.1:35071-103969 GCA_023553655.1 Myrmecobius fasciatus
ATTACTTTGTCAAGTTAAATGCACTATATAAATTTTAGTTAGGATAAATGGGGAATATATTTTATTTCTTCATTTTGAAATATAGGAAAATAAAGATAAATTTCTAGAAGTTTCCTTGCTAAGAGTAGAAGCTGCCTTTTAAAAATTCTGTTTGCTTTATAAACTGCTTACATTTTTATTGCTTTTTCTTTTTTGACCCAGACAAAAGAAATGGTCTTCCTGAAGTTCTCTCAACAATCTCCTCACAGAACAGCAATGACATTCTATAAATGCTGGAGTGGGATGAGGTAAGAGGGCGAAAGGGTAAGGAACATCAAAATGTTTATTTTCCCAAGCATGACTACTCACTAGATAAAAGTGGTTCAGCTCCTGAATTCTCACCTCAAGGGTCAGCTCTAAAATGTATTGATCTGTAGCAGTAGAAGCTTTTTGGATGAATTCTGGAATAGCAGAGAGTGTACCTTATTGGGTGGTCACCTTCATGACTCTCATGCAAGTCCTGAGAGCTTAGAGGCAAGCTGGGCCTTTCATTTTGTGTCTCTCAAAGTTAAATAATTCTATATCCTGAAATAATAAAGTTTGGTATGGGAGGTGAGAGTGTGTGTGTATATGGTGTGTGTATATATATATATATATACACAGACACACTCTCACCTCCCATATATGTGTGTGTGTGTGTGTGTGTATCTTTGAAGATATCTAACTTACTTTCATAAACTGCTTGAGATATTATTATTGTGAGCTTATTGGAGACAATTCTATAAAACAGGAATATTCTTCATTGTTTTATTGCCTTGAGCTGGCAACATGTTAGAAGTTTATGGAAATTCAAGAAGTTCTGGGAGTCTTTAAAAAATACCCTTTCTCCTTTACTAAAAGATAATCTGGTTTAATGGATAGAGATCTGGCCTGAAGCCAGGAAGTCTTGCCTCTAGCATATACTGGATATGTGACTCTAGACAAGCCACTTAATCTCAATTTGCCCCATATTTCTGTTTTAAGTGTAAATTGAGGATAAATTTAGAGAACACATTGAGAGAGAGAGAATTTCACAACTTCGAGCATCTTATGTCAATGAAACTACATATGTGGTTCCTATCTTTTCTCCTTTACTATAATATGACTTTAGGTTATTCAACTTAACCTCTCCAGATTTCTCTTAAAATGAGAGGGCTGAATGAACTTTGAGGTCCCTTATGAGATTAATTCTATGATCCAAGACTAGTCCTTTGTACAAATACTAGAAGGTATATAGATGTTAAAACTCAAAACTTGTCAAGTTCAGATGTCTTTCAAATACAATCAAACATCCTCCTTGCCAATCCCCCCATATCTCTACCAACTCAAACTTTTTCTCTTCTTTTGAGTACCAGTTTTGAGTGAAATGTTTTGGTTAGTTATTTTCTTAAGAAGAGCTTTATCCCCACAGTTAAGCCTTTTCATATTAGCTTTTTTGGTTATTTTTCCCAACATTCCTAAAATCATCCCTTAACCACTCCCACTTTTAGGAAGTCACTTAGTAGTCTTCATTACTTTGATTTTTTAGGCATTTAGCTTAATGGGCTAAAGCACACACACATGCGTATACTTGTGTGTGTGTGTGTGTGTATGTGTGTGTGTGCATGTGTGTGTGTGTGTGTGCATGTGTGTGTATGTTGGTTAGGCAGGGATGGGAAACACCAATGGCTATTTGAAAAGGTATCATTCAGTACGAGATATAATCTTGCTTCTCAGAGCAGCTCACACAACTAAAAGCAACAAGAGGAAGCTGTTTGTTGTAAATTTGTTCCTTTGTAAAAATTAGAGATCATCAAAAATGAATTAGACTACTTTACAAGGTAATGAGGTCCCTGTTATCAGATTTCTTCAGATGAAGACCAGATGGCCAATTACAGAGATTTTGTAGAACATAATTTTGATTAAATTGAACCGTTACCTTTGAGTTTCTTTACTTCTATTACTATCATTCTTTACTGGTAAAAACAAGATTCAATCCACTTATGAATTGGGAGATCTACAAATCCAAAAGTAAGTAATTGCAAAAACTGTATGCCAATATAAGAAGTATTCATTTATCTTCTTGGCAATAGGGAGACTGAAAGCACAAATATGTGGGTAAATGTTTAATGACAGGCTCTCTACAAACAGTATATTCAGCATATACTTTTAAACATGATCTGCATTCTCAACATTTTCTTCATTACTTTTTAAAGTCAGAGGCTAAGTGATTTGTTCATGATCACATTGTTAATTTGACAGGTATAAAATTCAAATAGAAATGGGGGAAATTAACCCATATATGAGGACCCCTTTAGACATGTTAGAATACCCCATATCTTTACATATGTATATGTATATATATATATATAATTAATACATCAACACATTCAACTTATGTAGGAATTACATTTTATTCAACTTCAGGCTACAATTCAGGATTATTATGGGTCTCATCGGCTCTGAGTTTTGATATATCTGGTCTAGACAATCAGTGAAAGAGTACATCACATCACTAGTTTGTAACATTTACTGATTTTTGAAGTATAAATGCTCTCACTGAAAATTTAGATATTGGTATAGGAGCCAGTTTTATTATCCTTCTGCAAGTCTAAAGGCTTTTGAAGAGAAGAGTAATATAAAGAGACCATTGCATTAGAAAGATCACTTTGGCAGCTATATAAAGAGTATATCTGAAAGGGAAAATATTGGAAATAAGGGAAACAATTAGTAGGCAAATTGGAAATTGTTCAGGCAAAAAGATTATGAGGGACTATATTATAATGATGGTAGTGTAAGTAAAAAGGAACAAACAAATGTGAGCACTATTGGTAGAATAGGCTGGATTTCACACTATATTTAATATATCAGATAAAGGGTAGAGAGAATATTTAACATCTCAAGCAATGACTAAAAGGATGCTGTCATTAATCCTGGGAGATAAATAGACATTTGTTGAGCACCTAGCCAGGAACCATCCTAAGTACTTCACAGATATTTCATCTATTATTATCCTTATCTTATAGTTAGGAAACTAAGGCAGTCATATTAAGTAATTAGCTAGGTATTATCTGAAGATGAATTTGAATTCAGTTATTACAGACTTCAGAAATAGGTCTCCATTCACTATGCTACCTAGCTGCTTATAATAAAAAGGAAAATGGGGGAAATGTCAAATTTAAGGTGGGAGAAAAAGAAGAGCCGAATTTTCAAAATATTAGATTTGAGGTGTCATATCAGTAAGAATTATGGTGGAACTAGTAGATTTAGAGTTAGAAAGGAAGTTGTGTCCATCTAGATCAACACTATTTTACAGATGAGGAAGTTGAGACCCAGAAAGGGAAAGATGATTTGATTGTGGTTGCTCTCAGATACATAATTTATCTTACCCATTTGGGAGTTCCCTCCAACAATGATATGGGACGAATATTCCAATTTATCTATGCTTGTCCATTTTGCGTAATTGATGGCCATGCCTTTCCTTAAATATACTACCAAAAAGTCGACCCAATGTATTGAGGTTCTTGTTTTCTTCTGACACATTGAGGATACTAGTAGAACATTCCAGCTATACCCATTTCATCTCTTGCTCTCACTATATGACCAACTCATCTCTTCTTCCAATAAAATGAAGATTGCCTTTGGGCTCACAGGCATAAAATTGAATTAGGTGAGACTTTGACTTTTAAAAACAAGTTAGGCTCCTGTTTTAATGATATTTTTTATTTATTTGTTGTTTTTCAGTCATTTCAGTCATGTCTGACTCCATGATCCCATTTTTTGACAAAGATACTGAAATAGTTTGCCATTTTTTCTCCAACTCATTTTATAGATGGGGAAACGGAGGCAAATAGGTTGAAGTGACTTGCCCAGAATCACCCAATTAGCAAATGTCTGAGGCCAGATTTAAACTCAGCAAGATGAGTCTTCCTAACAACACCAGGTCTTGCTTTCTATACAGTGCACCATTGGGCTCGCTTTTTTTTTTTTTTTTTTTTGAGATGATAAAATTGGTTCATTTATTGTAAGAGTGGGAGAATTAATAAGATGATCTGTAGCAAAACTCTTTGAATTCTCAAGGGAACTGTTTCATATTTACCATTATTTCAACTTGTGTTATAAATTTTTATAAGGAAAATGAATTTGGTTTAAATTTATTACCACAGTATGGTTTCTATTATCATCATTTATGTCTAGGACAAAAAATCCCTTATAATATTTTGTATCTTTCGCAAAATGCAACATAGTCTCTTGTGCAAATAGGAATTCAATGTGTCAAATCTCATTGAAAATAATGCCTTTGAGTTTTTTTTTGTTAAGTCAGAAAAGTTTAAAGTACCACTAGTTATCCTAAGTAGTCAATGAATATGGAAATATTTTAGTCATTAATGATATTGGTAGCTTAATTTCCTCAATTTCCATTGTCGTTTCTTTTCCTAAGATCCATACTCATGGAAGGAAGCTGGTTGTGCAGAAAATTGAATGGTGGAAATAGAAAAATCTGAATTCAAATCTGTCCTTAGTTACATTTTAACTCTGTGACCCTGAACAAGTCACCTAATTTTAATTTTACTCAGTTTCCTTAATTATAAAAATAGTTAATAATAGTACCAACCTCACATAGTTGTTGTGAAGATCAAATGAGATTTATTTTAATGCTCACTATAGTGTCTGGCATATATAATAGGTGCTATATAAATGCATATTCCTTTCCCTTCATGGAAACTCTTGATATTACTAATGTAATTCTGAGAAGTGTTCTTTTTCAATTTTCTTTTAGGAAGTACCTTTATTCTAAAGCCATCAGTGTTTATTGAGTAAGAAGTTTGATTTGGTTATATTGGTGCTTAAAATAAATTTATTTTTTATCTCTTTGTAGGTTGAATTGATTGGGAAGAGATTTTAACAAAGGAGACCTTACTGGGCAATAGTCATAGTGAGAAATGAGGAATGCATGACTGAGGGTTGTGATTATGTAAATAGTGAAGAATAAGGAATGTATGGGGTCTTCTAGGAGGATTTGCACCTCTAGTGTGAAGGCTTTCCATCTTTGGTGTACACTTGGCATTCAAATCTCATCTACAAATATAAGAAGATATAACATATGTAGCAAAAGAAACTGCTTTGGTAGACAGGCTAACCCAGAGCAAGGGTAGCAGATAGCCTCACATACTTTGGTGAGTTATGAGGATATCTGTTCCAAGCTTGTGAAAACTTCCTCCAGCAGAATGGGTAGATGAGGACAACAGCCATGAAAGTGACTGAAACAGGAGATGTGTAAAACTTAGAATTTGGTCAGACATTGAAGATGCCATTGTTGTTCAGTGAATCTTTCTTCTCCATTATCTTGCCTTTTTTCTGGCATTGGACTTTGAAGACTCTTTTTATGTTTCTCTTGTGTTCTGTGTTTGTAGATGAAATTTTTTGTTCAGTTCTGGTCTTTTCAGTAGAAATAGGTGAAATTCTCCTATATCATTGAATGACCATCTTCTTCCCTGGAAGATAATGCTCATTCTAGCTGGGTGACTTATTCTTGGCTGTAATCCAAGTTCCTTTGCCCTTCAGAATATCTGATTCCAGGCCCTTCGATCCTTCAAAGTAGTAGCTGCTAGGTCCTGTGTGATCCTAATTGTGGCTCCCCGATATTTAAATTGTTTCTTTCTGGCTTCTCGTAATATCTTTTCCTTGGTATGATAGTTCTGGAATTTAGCCACGATATTTCTGGGGGACTTAATTTTTGGGTTTCTTTCAGGAGGCGATCGGTGGATTGTTTCAATAAGTATTTTGTCTTCCATTGTGCTAGCTCCTTATAAATTCATTTAAAAGCTGGGAAAATTGCTTAAATTATAGGTTCAGTTTCTATGTAGGATTTCCCCAAAGGGATTAGAATGGAACTCTACATACATTATCAGTTGTGTTGAAAACAGTTACTCATTTTCTTCCCCCCAAAAGAGAAATATTTAACATATACAAAAAGTCATAAGCACACATTTGTAAGGGAAAACATGAAATAACAACCATTTTTTCTATGGTACTCTTTTGATTGACAAGGTCAGAAGGTAGTTTGCAGAGAGTTAATGAGAATGAGAAGAAAGAAAGGTTGTAAATTATAGATGGCCTCTTGAGGAATCTAGCTAAGAACAAGAGGAGAGATGTAGGACAATGAAGAGCATGGATCTCTAGCTGATATGTAAAGCATTAAAGCATGAAACATTTTGTATGACGAACACATATTTCACTTTTATCTTGTCTCCATTAAATGAACAAATCCAGCAAGGTCCAAGTGTTCTGGAAAGTTAAGCCTGGGCCTAGTTGTGCTCTTTCTCTTACTGCTGATGATCAAGAAGGATAAAGTTGGATAAGCTCCTCCTACTGCCAATCAGTCTTAAATGCAATCCACAGGGCTCCCAATTCCTTGAATACATGAGGTTGCCTCCAAGGCTAGAAAAGTTCATCTCAGGATCACTCTTCAGTCATTTATATTCAAGGAAAGAAAGAAAAATAAATAAACAGAATCTTGAAATCCCAAGAGAGCTCACCTTGATGAGCATATGTTCTGCTATGTGTGAATAGCTGTCATATTTCTCAATAGAAGCACCTCTCCCCAATAGGAAGTAATGAGTGAGTTTTTACTGAGCTTTTCCACACATGCATCAGACAGGGTGATAGAAAAAAAAAGTTGCATCTTTCTTTAAAGTCAACTGATTATTCAGCTTTTCCTGACACAAAGGCCAATCCTTTTTTTTTTTTTTTTTTTCATGCTTCTGCTTCTCCCTGTTACCATCATAGTAATCAAAGAATTTATGGCCAATTCTTTTTTTGGGGTGCTTTTCCTCTATGTTACCATCATAGCAATCAAAAGGATTTCTCCCACAGTGCTGGTCATTTAGTCCAGAACCAGAGCAAAGTGATGTATGAAAAGTGTCCTTAGGAATTTAGCTTCATTCATGGTCCATTGGATTTTCACTATTTCTATGGCATAGTGGGCAGAAGGGATTTGTGATTCTCTCATTATGGAACTAAGTTTCATTCCTATATGCTCCACTTTTGTGGCATAATGGAGAAGAGGGAGGGACTTGTGATTATTCTTTTAACAGTAATCTGTTTAAATATTTTTCATTCATCTATTTCTTTTTCTCCTTAATTTTTCATCTTTAAATAATGACGGCTTTGCTTAGATTACTCAACTCTGATACCAATTCCAACTTAGATATTTTGTGATTTGTTTTCTATAATGTGAAATGATTAATTTAACTCTGCCAACAAAATTTTATCTATTAGTCTAAATAATAGGTAGCTAGCATTTATATAGTGCTTGAAAGTTTGCAAAACACTTTACATGTTATCTAGTTACATCCTTACAACATCCTTGTGAGGAAAGTTGTCATGTCCATTTTACAGAAGGGGGAAAATGTAGAGAGCAGTTAAATGATTTACCAAGGGTCACACAATGTTTGAGGCAGGCTTCAATCTCAAATTTTTATTATCCCAAATCCAATAATCTAACCATTATATTATGTAGCAGATTTTTTCAAATTGATTCCCTTTTGCTAAAGTGATCTCTACATTGTATCTGTGATTGATGCTCATGTCACCAGATACAGGACACTTATTTCCAACTGAAACCAAGACTTTGAACATTCTAAATTCCGGTATACAATTTTGACCAAAGCTTAAATCCTTCCTTCTGTATTTTGATGCATCGGGGAATATGCTGGATTTAAATTCAGAATTAGTGATCAAACTCTCATTTTGCTTCTTATTACTCCTGTGAATTTAGATTAACATCATCATTTTGGGTCTCAGCTTTCATGTCAGTTAAGATGAATGGATTGGACTAGAATGGACTAGAATGCTTCTGAGGTCTGTTCTAGATACATCTATGATCCTATGCTCTTTAAGGCTAATTGCTGTTTTCACCAAAAGGGATATCTGATTTTTAGGTTCTCACTACAATTATTTTCGTTATGCATTTAGGTATTGGCCTTTTTTTCTAAGAGGTTAAAATAAATCAATTTAAAAAAAAACTCATTTTGGGAGATGATATCATATGATGGACAGCATATGTAGACATGAAATTTCGATCCCACTTGATGAATGATTGAGAACAAACGACAAACTAGTGATTTCACCATATCTATGAGTATCCAGCCATCTGATACCCACATGTGAGCATTAGAAAAACTTATTACAACAATGTAATGAATGGTAAAGAAAAGAGGACAAATTCTGTGAAGGTTAGTTAAAATGAAGTATAGTCTAATTCTTCTGAAGGAAATGAAACTCTGAAGTCCATTTAAAAAATAAACAAATAACACAAAACATCTCAAAACAGGTTAGTAGGAAACTCTTAATTTTGTTTAAATTTGATTTCTTATGGATTGAGGTCACAAGGCAGTCACATGCCCTGATATTATATGAGTATCACTCTAGTGAAATAAAATTCCTCTGTCCCCATGACCATGCAGAGTTACTATGCTGTATCCTATTATTTCACGTTTTCCTTCTACCAGAAAACTCTAGGCTTTGTCACTGTTAATATTCTAGTGGTTCTAGCTGTTTTCAAGCATGATAATAATTCACTCAACAAGCATTTATTAATAATATATCATATGCAAAATGAATGGTGCAATGAAGTAGTGGTCAGAGGGAAAAGTTTGGACTAAAGATTTGGGTTCAAGTTTCATCAGCTGTGTGATCATGGATAATTCACTTTACCTCTAAGTTCCTCAGTAATTTTCTTTGACAGGGGACCTATGAATTTATCTTTTAAATATAGATATTAATATGATTAGTTTCAGTATAATAGATTTCAGCATTATTGGTTACTTTTGTAAGGGATAACTGAGTTTCACAAGATTGCCAAAGAAATCTGACAGAGGGGCAGCTAGGTGGTGCAGTGGATAAAGCACCACCCCTAAAGTCAGGAGAACTTGAGTTCAAATGTGATCTCAGACCACTTAACACTTCCTAGCTGTGTGACCCTGGGCAAGTCCCTTAACCCCAATTGCCTCAGGGTAAAAAAAAAGAATCTGACAGAAAAAAAAGGTAAGGGCCCTTACTTTAAGATTATATGTTATATTGAAATAGTTTATGTATTTTTCCTACCAAGGATAGTCTACATTGATGAAAATGCAGGTTCTAGGGGCCCTGCAAGACACAAAAATGAGCAAATCAGAACTGTTTACAATCTAGCCAAGAAAGTGGAATTTATATGAATAATTAATAAAACATCAAAATCATCATCAATTATACCTCACATTTCTATGATTTTAAAAAGACTTTTTAAAAATAATATATTTTTTATTTTTAAAATATATGCAATGATAGTTTTCAACATTCATCCTTGCAAAACCTTGTGTTCCAAATTTTTCTCCCTCCCTTTCCCTACCCTCTCTCCTAGACAACAAGTAATCCAATATATGTTAAACATGTACAGTTCTTTTATACATATTTCCACATTTGTCATACTGCACCAGAAAAATCAGATCAAAAAGGAAAAAAATGAGAAAAAAATAAGTGAATTACAATAAAAATGGTGACAAAACTATGTTGTGATCTACCTTCAGTTCCCACAGTCCTCTCTCTGAGTACAGAAGGCTCCCTACATCACAAATATATTGGAGTTGACCTGAATCACCTCATTGTTGAAAAGAGCAATATTCATTAGAATTGATCATCACATAATCTTGTTGCCATATAATATTCTTTTGGTTCTACTCACCCCATTTAGCAACTTAGATTGGTTAGTTCATATGTCTCTCCAGGCCTTTCTGAAATCATCCTGCTGATCATTTAAAAAAAAAAAAACTTAAAAAACAATAATGTTCCACAACATTCATATGCCTTAACTTATTCACCCATTCCCCAACTGATGGACATCCACTCAGTTTCCAGTTCCTTGACCCTACAAAAAGAGCTGCTACACACTTTTTGTGCATGTGGGTCCTTTCCTCTTCTTTATGATCTCTTTGAGGTGCAAACTCAGTAAAGTCATTGATGGATCAAAAGTTTTATAGCCCTTTGGACATAATTCCAAATTGCTCTCCAGAATGGTTGGATCAGTTCACAACTCCACCAACAATGTATTAGTGTCCTATTTTTTCCACATCCCCCTATTATCATTATCTTTTCCTGTCATTTTAGTCAATCTGAGAGATATGTAGAAGTATCTCAGTTATTTGTGTTTCTCTGATCAATAGTGATTTAGAACATTTTTTCATATGACTAGAAATTTTTTTAAAATTTCTTTGTCTGAAAATTTTTCACATCCTTTAGCCCTTTCTTAATTGGAGAATGGCTTGTATTCTTATAAATTTGAGAAAATTCTTTATATATTTTAGAAATTATTTGCTGGAACCCTTGGATGTAAAGAATTTTTCCCAGTTTTTTTTCCCTTCTAATCTTGTCTGCATTGGTTTGTAAAAAATCTTTTTAAAAATTTTATCCATTTTGCATTTCATACTCCAGTTCTTTGTTCATAAATTCTTTTCCTTTCCATAGATCTGAGAAGTAGACAATTTTTTGTTCTAATTTCTTATTGTATCACTCTTATGTCTAATTAATGAACCGATCTATGCCTTGGTATAGGGTGTTAGGTGTGGGTTACTGCCTAGTTTTTGCCATACTGTTTTCTAATTTTTCTAGCAATTTTTGTCATAAAGTGACTTTTTGTCCCAGAAGCTGGGGTTTTTGGGTTTATCAAATACTAGATTACTATAGTCATTGATTACTGTGTCTTGTGAATCTAACATATTCCACTGATCAACTAATCTATTTCTTAGCCAGTGCCAAATGATTTTAATGACTGCTGTTTTATAATATAGTTTCAGACCTGGTACAGCTAGGCCACCTTCATTTGCTTAAAAACACTTTCTATTCTTTCCATTAAGAACTATAAGATTTATTCAAGCATTTTTCGTTAACTATATGAGAGAAACATTAAGAAAACATCAAGAAAAATCCAAACAATGCAATATTGTATCTGACCTGGGGAGGCAGAGAAAGAGAGAAGTATAGGAAATCACTGTCAATTAGAATTTCTCACATTTATTTCTATATTGCTTTTCAATCAACCCACAAATACCCTCATTGTAATGAATATTTTATTCTACTAGAACTGGTACCATGTGTCCTACTGCTTAGTCTCATTGCCTAGTTTTTAATAACAGTGCCATGAGATAATAATTCTAAAGCACGTTGGAAACCTTTAACTGAACTATAACTTCTAACTATTGTCAATATAATTACTATCATAACCCATAAATACCAACATATATAATTATTCTACTATGTATATAAATTATTTGAGAGTCATCTATACATGAACTCGGGACATGAGACTGTTAGTAGGGAACAAGCAAAGGTTTTCAAGCAATTGTCAACACTAGAACACATCTTTATCATGTTGTGATTAGCTGAAAGCTATAGAAATGTGAGATCTATTGTGTATATTATGAAAAAAGTATTTGATTGAGTAGGACTTATGATCTTAGAGACTCTTTTCCAACAAAGTCTTTCCCATCTGTAAGTTAAAATCATTCATGATTCCTTGGAAGATAGAACAGCAAAAAACAATCCTTTTTAGTAATCTTGTGATTGCTGTTACTCTCATATGCATATAAAATGCTTTGTAATGTTTAGAGTGTTCTCTGTCAGCTTTTATAATAACAATAAAGAAAGAAGAAATCTTAAATAAGGTATGATATCACTGAAACTTAGATGTATTTGACTTGTGACTGGGATATAGCCTTGGTAGGAGATGTCTTATTCAAAAAAAAAAAATGTGATCTGCAATAGATTGCCTCTTAGGTTGGGGCAATGAGCAAAACATTCAGATTAAAAGTCAGAAGACTTTTTTTTCAAGTCCTCATTTGAACTATTCTCTGCCATGAGATTTAGTGTAACTTCTCCTCTATAGGTCTCAATTTCCTAGTCTATAAAATGAAAGGATTACCATTGTAAATTTCTAATCCTATTCCTACATCAGTGTTCATTATTCTACTGGAGGATAGCATGATAGAGATGATGATTTTCTTAAGGATAAAAGGAATAAGCAAGAGAGAAGATGAGGCCTTGGGGCTATTGTTGACTTTCAGAAATGTGATATGTTTAGGAAGTAGATAGCAGACCTGAGGTGGAGACAGAAAATAGTAATGACTGAGTATTTTGCTATCCAGAAATATACTTGGAAGTCTTATTGTGTGAAAATAAACATTATTATTAAAATAACCAAATAATCTAAAATTGAAACAAAAGACCAACAGGTAAGAAATTCTTTTGCCTTCATGATAGTTTCATGACGGAATCAATAAGAATAATATTTTACTTAATTCTGATTAATGGGGAGGAGAAAAAGGGTGAAAGGAAGAAGTATTTATGTAGCACCTAACATCATTCTGTTGGGGAAGAAAAAGCAAAAGTATTTAAAAAGACTGACATTATGGCTACCAAATGAATTCAGTGACTGACTTAGAGCTAGACATACAGATAAGATTGACACAAAGATTGATAAGAATGAACACATAGAATTTCTACAATAAACAGTTATCAGGCTGGCACTATGTGCCAGAAATTGTGCTGAGCTATGGAATGAGGTCTTGTTAAGAGTGTCAAGAATGTTTAAATCTGTATGATAAAAAATGGCCCAAAGAGATTCTTTAAAATTGGCACTGGGAGCAAAAGAAAAGCAAAAAAGGGCTAGAGTCATTAACTGTGATTTATCTCCTTGTGGTATCCAAAAAGAATGTCAACTACTGGAAGGTAAGGATTGTTTTGCTCTTTGTCTTTGTATCTGCTTTATCAAACATAGTGTTCTGGCATGTATGTGTGTGTGTGTGTGTGTGTGTGTGTGTGTGTGTGTGTGTGTGTGAATAGGCACCCAACTGGAGATAATGCCAGGACTTGTCATTTCACTGTTATAGGTAACTCATGGGTAAAGAATTACTTACCTAGGATCACATAGTCACATATGTCAGAGGCAAGAATTTAACTCAGCTCTTGGCTTCTATTCTAGTTCTCTGGAATTCTTTCACAGTTATATTCTGTCACACCAATTCTATCATGCTATGAGCATGTTTATGTGTATATGTATATGCATACACACATATATATATATGAAATAACACACATCATATAAATGTAAATATGCATCATATATGTGTCTATATTTGCATGTATTTCTACTTTTTGTGGTTTGAGCTTATTTTAGTGGTGTATGCTGCATTTAGTCTTAGATAATTGTCTGGGAGCACTAAGACATTTGCCCAAAGTCACATAGCCAGTATCTGTTCAGTGCTTCCTGGCCATAGGAAATATTTAATAAACATTTGATGAATTAAATGGCATGATGAAAACCACAGATTGATGAAGGCCCAGATGCTGAACCCATATTTTACTTCTCTGTTTCTACCAAGAAAAACGATCTTCAGACTAGAAAATATAGAATTCAAAAGGCTGATGGGAAATTGGAACTCAACATGAGCATGAGATTAGTAACTGAATCCTAAGCTGCCCTTAGTTCCTTCAAACTATCTGACCTAGCTAAACTATATCCTAAGATAATGGAAGGAGGGGGAGAGAGAGAGAGAAAGAGAGAAAGAGAGAGAGAGAGAGAGAGAGAGAGAGAGAGAGAGAGAGAGAGAGAAAGAAGAAGAAGATGAAGAAGAAGAAGGAGGAGGAAGAGGAGGAGGGGGGAGAGAGGGAGGGAGAAAAGTATGACTTCTCTCCTTTCTCTAATTCATGCTCTCTACAGTGATCAAAGTAATCTTTTTTTTATTAAAACTTTTTATTTGCCAAACATATGTATGGGTAATTCTTCAACATTAACCCTTACAAAGCTTTCTGTTATAAATTTTCCCCCCGCTACTCCCCACCCCTCCCCTAGATGGCAGGATATCCACTACATGTTAATTATTTAAAAATACTTGACAAATCGAATGTATGTATACATATTTCCACACATCATTTTTGTGCAAGAGAAATCGTATCTACAAGAAAGAAAAATCAGAGAAAGGAAACACAATGCAAGCAAACATCAATAGAGAGTATGAAAATGTTATGTTGTGGTCCACATTTCACATCCCTCTCTCTGGGTGTATATGGCTTTCTTCAGTGAACAATTGGAAGTGGTTTGAAACATTTCATTGTTGAAGAGAGCCATGTACATCAGAATTGTGATCAAAGTAATCTTCCTAAGATCTGAGCCTAACTAAGATGTCTGCTTTCTTTGCTGCTTTAAATTCTGTGACCACTCCCTCCTTTCAGATATACTTCTCCATTAATTTTTGTGCTTCTGCTCTCTTTCTTCTTTGGTGATCTGACTTCACTCTTCAATGTTGATTCTTTCACCAGATCTTGACCCCTGAGAGTGGTTGTCCCCTAGAGCTATTTCTGGAGACCCCGTGTTCCTCAACAGTTTCTCTTAGGGTGATTTCATCAGTTCCCATGGGTTCAAGAATCATTCTGACACAGATAATTTCAAAAATTTATATTTGTAGGTACTATAGTTGCTTTTCTATCTTACAAGAAGTCATTCTGTCAAAGTAACTGTTGCAAATGCCTTTTATTGCCAACAGGAGTTTGATTTCCAACTAACTGCCAATTCTCCATAAATCCACGGCTAATCACAAATTTCACATTCTTGACTTGAAAACCAGGTGTAAATTTCTCACTCTTGTGGCTGAAAAGTATTCTACTAAAGCTTTGTCCTGCTTGAACCAGATAACCTGGTACAAACTCATTAAAAATAGAACAGTTTTAAATCTATACAGGATCCCAGTGAACCTGACCTGTTTCCATACTCCTTGACTGCTCCTTCTCCTTGTCAATATTTTTTTCTTAATGGAGCTTGCTTGCTTTACTTTCTCTTTTCTAAATACTGTTTTGGGCTCTGTTTTGTCTTGTGGTGGTACACATTCTAGTTATGCCAGCTTATTATTTTTAGAAGTGTCAAAGCCATTCTCCAGGGCTGGAACTAATAGTTTTGACAACTACACTTACTTTGAAATCCATGGCTTAGGACATGTAGTACAATGTCTGGACCTGGAACTCTCTTCACTGAAATAGAACTTCCTTCCTTGACTCAACAACCAGTACTAGTGAGGCTAGCCCAAACCATGTCCCCTTTAGGCTTATTCCTCTGGCAAAATAAGTGTTAAGGACAGAACATTGTCTGTACCTTGGAACTCACTCAAACTATGTTAACAAAGAGTGGCGCTAATTAATCTCTTTCTTTAACTCTAGCCTTGCAATATCAATTTCCTCTTGGACATGGCTATCTGCATGTCTTACAGACATTTCAAACTCATTCTGTAAAAATCAGAAATTATTAGATCCTCCCCTAAACCCTTTTTCTCTTCCTCCTTCCCTCAAACTTTCTTAGTTCTGCTAAGGACACAGAACCTTTATTAAAACTGATCCTATAGTAGGGCATAAAAAATCTCATAAATTAAGGCAGAAAAGTAGAAATATTTACTCTGTACTTTTCAGAATGTAGAATAATTAGAAACTGTAGTCAATAGAATAAATATGAACAAAAAATAGGCTTAGACAAAAACTAAATAATCTTTTTCCCCTGAGGCAATTGGGGCTAAGTGACTTGCCCAGGGTCACACAGCTAGGAAGTATTAAGTGTCTGAGGCCAGATTTGAACTCAGGTTCTCTTGACTTCAGAGCTGGTACTCTATCCACTGCATGACCTAGCTGCTGCCCCCAAAACTAAATAATATTATCCTAAATAATGGGAAGATAAATTATCACAAAATATTTATCTATAGACCAAATACCAATTATCAAAGACACTTATTAGAGTCATAATAAATAATTGTATTGATGAAAAGGATTATAAGGCTATAACAAATTAAACTATATGGGATCAGATAAAGTCTTTTGTATTCATAAACATTTACATTAACAAAAGAAAAAAAAGGTTTATGAATTTACAAATGAAGCCAACTTTAAAAAAATGTACTAAATGCAATGGTTGATATTGGTATTACCCTGTTAGAGTTCATATAAATATCTTTCGTGCTATTTAACAATCATATCACATGTGTTACTGAATAGTTTCCATAATTTGTTGATCTTTGTTTTGTTTGTACTGCCCTTCCTTTATCCTTGTTAGTATATTTGAATACTTACATGTGACAATGGAATTTTTAAACATTCGTCAATAAGTTAAATGTCTGGTTGAACAAATTTAAAGTTGGAATAGGAAATTATAGTTGACTTCAAGTATTTAAAGGGATGTCATATGGCCCCAGAAAAGAGAATTAGAAACAATTGGGTGAAAGTGACAAAAAGGCAGATTAAGTTTTGATGCATGGGTAAACTTGCTAATGGAGCTATCTAAAAGTAGAATACTCTAAATAGTAAATGTGTTCTCTATTACTGAAGTCTTTAAAGCACAGGTTGGATGATCACCTGTAGCCCATGTGCAGAGGGATTCTGCATAAGGTTGAGATTGGGGGTCTTTCTCAGTTTTGGGATTTTGGGATTTTATGACTATGCTATAGTGAGAGTTGCTGCTGTTGCAGAGCTCCCATGGCAATAAAAGACCTGGATTACAGTAAGAAACATTCACTCAGTGTAGCATAAGGTGGAGAGTTGCCAAAGACCTAACTGAATGATTGCAAAAGCAATTATCAACTCTGGAGAGGTAGAGTATGTGGGTCTGTGCCAGGCTGAGAGCTTAAGGAAATCACTTGAAGGAAATGACTGAGTCCCACCCATTAAAAAAGAAACAAAACTAAACATTATGTGAAGATCACACCCATTGAGAATGCATGAAACGTGATGAGCACATGCTCAAGTAGACAGTCTGGGGTATGGATCTCAATGCAGCAAATGTTAACAGATGAATCTCCATGGATGCACCAGCAACAAGAAATCACAAGAGCAAGGAATGAGAAATTTGGGGAAATGCATATTTGCAAAAAGGAAGCTCGTGACAGGCTTTCCCTAGCACCTGGAAACAGGGATTTTCAGCTGAAGTCTCTACTCATTTCCCAACAAAGGATCTTTCAGAGTTGTATTTTCAAGAAGTGGACTAGCAAAAGATTTAGATTAATTTTTATTTTTGCCTTCATGTTAATATTTTCTCTATGCCACAGATATTTATATTTCAGGTTAGATGCTGACTAGGTATGTTTTCTGTTTGCCTCGATTTTTTAAAATGTATATTTAGAATAATAATAGCACTCACCTAGTAGGGTTGTGGTGAGATTCAGATCAGGTATTTGCAAAAAAAATCACTTACCACAGTGCCTGATATATAATAGATACTATACTCTTGATCTTTCCATAAACTTCAAGTATTTCAATTATACATTCACACAAACTCTGAAATTCCTTTATCTGGTCACAATTTGCTGGCATCCACCTCTCTACCTGTCTTGTATTTCCTGTATTCTTTATGCTTACTGTGACCTCCAATTCTCCATCCTTTGGAAATCTTCCAGGACATCACCTCTTCAATAGCTAAACTCTCCTTTCCCCATTTCAACAATTGTTGTATCAGTTCAATTGTAAACAGTTTTCTGATTGTCATACCCTTTTATCTTATCAAAAGTGGTTATCTGTCACATCTCAGGCTTAGATTATTCCCACTATTCACTGCTTTCAATCCTACTCATCCACTGATGAACAAAGCTGGAAAAAATCATTAAACTATGCTTTCTGGGTCTACTAAAATTTTACATCACATAGTCTAACTGGGCCCTTTCTGTGGCCCCCAAATATGTCCGCTATCCTACTTAGCAGTGTGATATTTTTCAAACTTTTTCATTTTCTCTCATACTTCCCATGGAGACCCCATTCTCTTATCCCTATCAACACAACCTTGTCTCCTATTTTACTGATAAAATTATAAGGCCCTTGAAAAGTCCTTCTTCCAGTTCCTTATCTCTTATCATTTAGATATTTTCTGCTACTATCTCCTCCTTCATGCATAGCTCACATAAAGAGATAGCTCTTCTACTTGCTAAATCAAACTCCTTTACATGCACAAATGATCTCATTTTATCTCATCTTCTATAGATTTACCTCTCTATAATACCTACTTTCTCATTAATCTTCAATTTCTTCCTATTAATTGGCTGTTTCCCTACTGCCTCCAAATTTACCTAAAATCTTTTACTTGGGGCACCTAGGTGGCCCAGTGGATAGAGCACCAGCCCTGAAGTCAGGAGGATCTGAGTTCAAATTTAGTCTCAGACACTTAACATTCCCTAGCTGTGTGACTCTGGGCAAGTCACTTAACCTCAATTTCTTCAGCAAAAAGCAAAAAAAATTCCTTTATTTGTTCCATTCATTCTCAATAAATATTCTACAACTTTCCTACCTGTCATGGATAAATATTTTGAAAATGCTATCTACAATAGATAACTTTCCTTCCTTTCTTCTCATTCTTTTCTTAACCCTCTGCAATTTGGATTTTTACCTCATCATTCAACCTAAAGTATTTTCTCCAAAGTTACCAATGATCTCTCAATTACTAAATTTAATAACTTTTCTCAGTCCTCATCCTTCTTGACCTCTCTTCAGTCTTTGGGACTTTGTATCATCCTATTCTTCTTCCTCTCTTCTTTCTAGGATTTTGTAGCACTTCTTTCTCTTGGTTCTCCTTTTACCTGCTTGACCTCCCCTCTCTCATCTTTGCTAAATCTTCATTCTGGTTGCATTCATTAACTGTATCCCTTACTGCCTTGATTTTCCTTGCTTCTCTTTCTGTATACTATTTGTGGTGGTAAATTTATCATCTCCATAGATTCAATTTTACCTTTTGTCTGAAAATTCTTGTACTCATCTAACTCTAAACTCTCATAACCTCCAACCATGAATTTTCAATTGCCTTTTAGACTTCTCAAACTGGGAAGTTCATAGATATCTTAAGCTAAACATGTCTAATATAACTCATTATCTTTCCCCCAAAACTTTCTCTTCTTTTTAACATTCCCATTATTGTTGAGGCTACCACCATCTTCTCAGTTATTCAGGCTCAAAAACTTCAGTGTTTTTCTAGCCTTATGACATTTGCTTATCACTATAGCCAATCAGTTAGTTGCTAAATCTCATTCTTTCTGTCTTAATAATGCCCCTCATATTTTCCACATTCTCTCCTCTGACACTGTCACCACCCTTGTTCTGGTTCTCATTACCACACAACTGAATTGTTACAATGGGTCTTGGTTCATCTATGTGCCTTAAATCTCCACTCACTCTAATCTATCCTCTACACAAATGTCAAACTGATCTATTTAAATTACAAATTTTTCCATGTCACTCTCTACCCCACTTGAAGGAATTCAATCAGTTCCACTGGATTGGTGTGCCATTTCTTTCTCCATCTCATTTTACATATGAAGAAACTGAGGCAAACAGGGTTAAGTAACTTGTCCAGGGTCACTCAGCTAGCAATATCTGAGGCTGGATTTAAGTCTTCTTGACTTCTGGCTTGGCACTCTATCCACTGTGCCATCTATCTGCTCCCAGTCAATCCTATTCCTCATTACTTCCAGAATCAAATATAAAATTCTGTTTGACTTTTAAAGCTTTTTATATCTTAGCTTCCTTCTGCCCTTTCAGTCTTCTTACACTTTAGTCCCCTTCATATGTTCTGTGATGTAGTGATACTGATCTCTGTTCCTCACAAAAACAACACAACTCCTCACTCTGGATATTATAACTGCTTTTCCTCATCTTGGGAACTCTCTCTGTCCTCATCCCTATCTTCCTCCCTTTCTTCCATTTCAGCTAAAATTCTACCTTTCCCATGCAATCCTTCTCACACCTGCTTAACTTCAATATCTTTTCTTTGACTTTGCCTCCAAATTATCCTCTTTAAGTATTATTTTTAATAGTTGTTTTCATGTTTTCTTCCCTAATAAACTGGTAGGGACTAACAGTCTAAATATTCATTGTTTAAATATTTAAATCCCCAGCATAGTACCTGTTTCACTGACTAAATGTCTGGCTAAGGAATTATTACTTTATACTTAAAATAAAAAAAAAGATATTTGAGTAAGAGAATGATATAGACATGTACTTCTAAGTAAAATTATTTTGGTAGCTGTATTTTGAATGGCTTAAATATGGGAAAGATTAAAAGAAGGCTGGTTGAATAGGAAGCTAGTACATATGAAGGGTAATGAGTGCATGAACTAAGATTCATGAATCAAGAAAAAGCATATGCATGAAGGAGATGTCATGAAGGAGATGACTCTGGGCCACTGAGGCATTATGACTTGCTCTAGGTCATGTAGCCAGGAGTTAAACAGATGTGGGACTTGATTCCTGATCTTCCTTTCTTCAAAGGCAGCCATTTATCTATTCTGTATTTCTGTGTAATCTCTTCTTAAAGTACACTGAGAATTCTCAGGGTTGTAGTATTTAACCTCTTCATTCTTGGTCAAGCATACTGAGTCTTGATTTGTTCAAGATTAAATATAGATTAACTTTCATCATTGATTCTCATTATTAATCATTTTTTTTCAAAAGGTAACTGGTGAATTATAAAGAACATTGGGCAAACATTACCTCCTCTGATCTCAGTGAGCTCCTAAATTCCCTATTCCTTAAACTATACCTTTAAATGCAAAAGAGACACATTCCACCATCCTTCCTACTTCTAGTTGGAATGTGTCTGGAGCACTGGGTTCAGTTCTGAGCAACACATTTTATTATTTATTTATTTTTGTGAGGCAATTGGGGTTAAGTGATTTGCTCAGGGTCATAGATGTAGTAAGTGTTAAGTGTCTGAGATCATATTTGAATTTAGATCCTCCTGCCACCAGGGCTGGTGTTCTATCCATTGCATCATCTAGCTGCCCCCCAATAGATTTTAGGAAAGACATTTTTTTCCTTGTTCTCAAGAGAACAGAAGTAGAAGCAATGGGTTGACTGCAAAGACAGATGTAAGCTTGATGTTAGTAAAACTTCCTGACAATACCAGCTGTCTGAAAGTAGCATGAATTGCTTCAGAAGATACTGGAGTTCCCCCATCCCTAGAGGTATTCAAGTTCAATTTCAACAAATAAATAAGCAATAATTTTGTAGAGGTGGTCCTCTTAATGTGTGATATGAAATTGATGGCCAGTGAGAGCCCTTCCATTTGTAAGCTTCTGTGCATCAGGAAAATATGAGCATATTAAAATCTACTTTTGCCAAGCCAATCTAATATGGCTATAGTTGCTGTCCCCCAGAATTCCATAATTTCCCTTATGCTGAACAGTTTCTGTAATAGAGTGAAAAAAGACATGGGCAGCTCTTGATGTGTTTAATGTTTGTTCCATTCTATAGTTGAAAGGTATGGAAAAAAGTCAAATTTAGAGCAAAGTTAACATCCAGATTCCCTGAAGTCATCTCAGTCAGCAGTATACCATATTTTCCATGTTCTACATTTAAGAACTGTCTAGCATGGAAGAGGGGGGCAGGGAGAAGGTAAAGAAGAATTACTGTAATAGTTTGTTTTATTCTGCTTTTTATTTAGAAAATTTGATAATTTGAAATACAATTTACTTCAATAAAATATATATTTATAAATGAGAACATTGTGCTCTTATGGAAGGGGGAAGAAAGAGGGAGACAGAAAGAGAGACATATAGAGAGAAAGAGACAGAGAGGAAGACAGACAGAGGCAGAGACAGAGACAAAGACAGAGAGAAACAGAAACTCGGAGACGCACAGAGAAAAAGTGTCATGCTCTTCTTAAACGGTAGCAAATTTACAGCTAGTATTTAGACCTGACTTGTCCTTGGTCAGCAGTGTGGCATAGTTGACAGAATATTGGCCTTGTAATTAGATACACTGGGTTTGAATCTTGGCTTGGACAACTTCCAATCTCTTAGAAAAAAGTTCAAATGGTCTTCACATCCACAGCCTAAAACTCAAACTTACTAATGTAAGATCATCCTCAATTTATCTTCAGCTTCTGTGGGTCAGTGCCTAGATTCTGTCATACTAGTTTCCAATTTTCCCAGCAGTTTTTGTCAAATAGGGAGTTCTTATCCCAAAAGTTGGGTTCTTTGGGTTTGTCAAACACTAGATTGCTGTAGTCATTGAATGTTTTGTCCTGTGAACCTAACCTATTTCACTGTTTGACTACTCTATTTCTTAGTACCAAATAGTTTTGATGACCACTGCTTTATAATATAGTTTTAGGTTTGGCACAGCTAGGACACCTTCACTGGCATTTTTTTTTCATTAATTCTCTTGAAATTCTTGACCTTTTGTTCTTCCAGATAAACTTTGTTATTATTTTTTCAAGATCTGTAAAATAATTTCTTGGGAATTTTATTGATATGACAATAAATAATTAGATTAAAGTAGTTATTAGTCAGTTTTATTATATTCACTCAACTTACCCATGAGCATTTGATATTTTCCTAACTTATTATATCTGACTTTATTTGTGTGGAAAGTGTTTTGTAGTTTCATTCATATAGTTCCTGACTTTCCCTTGGTAGATAGATTTCCAAATATTTTATACTATTGACAGTTACTTTGAATAGAATTTCTCTTAGTATCCCTTGCTGCTAGACTTTGTTGGTAATGTATAAAAATGCTGATAATTTGTGTGGATTTATTTTGTATTCTGCAACAATGCTAAAGTTGTGAATTGTTTCTAATAGTTTTTTAGTTGATTCTCTAGGTTCTCTAAGAATACCATCGTATCATCTGCAAAAAGTGATAACTTGGTTTCCTCATGACCTAATTCCTTCAATCTCTTTTTCTTATCTTTTTGCCAAAGCTAACATTTCTAATACAATATTGAATAGTAATGGTAACTAGACAACCTTGTTTCACCACCGATGTTATTGGGAATGGTTCTAGTCTGTCCCCATCACATATGATGCTTGTTGATGATTTTAAATACATGGTACTGATCATTTTAAGGAAAAGTCCATTTATTCCTATACTCTCCAGTGTTTTCAATAGGGTTGAGTGTTGGATTTTAGCAAATTTTTTTTCTGCATCTATTGAGATAATCATATGATTTTTGTTACTTTGGTTATTGATATAGATAATTATGCTAATAGTTTTCCTACTATTGAACCAGCCCTGCATTCTTGGTATAAATCCTACTTTGTCATAATGTATTATCCTGGAGATGACTTTCTGTAATGTTTTTGCTAATATTTTATGTGATTTTTTCAATATTCATTAGGGAAATTGGTCTATAATTTTCTCTCTCTGTTTTCACCCCACCTGGGTTAGGTATTAAGCACCATATCTGTGTCATAAAAGGAATTTGATAGGAGTCCTTCTTTCCCTATTTTTCCAAATAGTTTATAAAGTATTGGAATTAATTGTTCTTTAAATGTTTGGTAGAATTAACATGTAAATCCACCTGGTCTTGGAGATAATTCTTAGGGAGTTGATTAATAGCTTATTCAATTTTTTTTCTAAAATGGGTTTATTTAAATAATTTATTTCCTCTTCTGTTAACCTGGGCCATCTATATTTTTGTAGATATTCCTCCATTCCACTTAGATTATTAAATTTATTGACATATAGTTGGGCAAAATAACTCCTAATTATTGCTCTAATTTCACTCTTCATTGGTGGAAAGTTCTCTTTTTCATTTTTGAGAGTAACAATTTGATTTTATTTCCTTTTTCTAAACAAATTAACTAAAGGTTTATCTATTTTGTTAGATTTTTCATAAAACAAATTCTTAGTTTTATTTATTAATTCAATAGTTTTATTTCAATTTTATTAATCTCTCTTTTTATTTTCAGAATTTCAAATTTGTTATTTTAGGGTTTTTAATTTTCTCTTTTTCTAGCTTTTTTAGATGTAAGCCCAATTTATTGATTTTTCTCTTTCTCTATTATATGCAAGTAAGTATCTAGAGATATAAAATTTCCCCTAATAATTGCTTTGACTGCATCCTACAAATTTTGGTATATTGTCTCATTATTGTCATTCTTTTGGATGAAGTTGCTAATTGTGTCTATGATCTGTTGTTTTACCCATTCATTCATTAGGATTAGATTATTTAGTTTCCAATTAATTTTTGGTCTATTTTTCCCTGGCCATTTATTGCATGTGATTTTTATTGCATCATGATCTGAAAAAAAATGCATTTGCTGTTACTGCCTTTCTGTATTTTTTTTGAGTTTTTTTTACCCCTAATAAATGGTCAATTTTTGTATGGGTTCCATGAACCACCAAGAAAAAAGTAAACTCCTCTCTGTCTCCATTCAATTTTCTCTAAAGATCTATCATTATATTTACTTCCTTAACTTCTTTGTTATTTATTTTTTGCTTCAAATTTATCTAGTTCTGAGAAAGCAAGGTTGAGATTCCCCACTATTACAGTTTTGCTATCTATTTCTTCTTGCATGTCTCTTAAGTTCTCCTTTAGGATTTTGATGCTATACCACTTGGTGCATGTACATATATTTAGTATTGATATTCCTTCATTATCTATGGTACCCTTTAGTAAAAGATAGTTTCCTTCCTTATCTTTTTTAATTAGGTCTATCTTTGTTTTTAGTTGATCTGAGATCAGGATTGATAGGCCTGCTTTTTTTTACTTCACCTGAAGCATAATAAATTCTGCTCCAGCCATTTACCTCCACTCTCTATGTATTGCTCTGCATTAATTGTTTTTCTTGTAAACAACATATTGCAGATTTCTGGCTTTAAATGCAGTCTGCTATCTGCTTCCAATTTATGGGAGAGTTCCTTCCATTCACATTCAGAATTAAAATAACTAATTTTGTATTTCCTGCCATCTTATTTGTCCTAAGTTATGTTTTTCTTTTTCCTTTCCTCCTTCTTTTCTCCCCAGTATTTTGCTTCTGATCACCACCTCCCTCAAACAACTCTCCCTCTTTAGAGCTCCTCCCCCTTTCTTCTACCTTTCCCCTACTACTTCAGTTTTTTCTTCTATTAGTCTTCACCTTTCTTTTCCTCTTTCCCCTCCTACTTTCTTATAAGGTGAAACCAGTTTCTCTGTAAAACCAAATAAGTCTGATATTCTCTCTTTGAGCCAAATCTGATGAGAGTAAGATTCACACAATGCTCATACTTCTCTCTTCCTTCCCTCAATTATAACAGGTCTACTTTGCCTCTTCATGAGAAGAGGCATTCTTACCTTCTGCTTTTAGGACATCAGGGAAGTTTTCCTTTATGATTTCCTGTAACAAAATATATAGGTTCTTTTTTTCATCATGGTTTTCAGGAAGTCCAATAATCCTTATATTGTGTTGCCTAGATCTATTTTGCAGGTTAGTTGTTTTTCCTAGGAGATATTTCATATTGTCTTCTATTTTTTAATTTTTTTTTGGTTTTGTTTGACTGATTCTTGAAGTGTTCCTGAGTCATTCACTTCCATTTATTCAATTCTAATTTTTAGTGTATTATTGTCTTCAGTTACCTTTTTTAGCTCCTTTTTTATTTGACAAATTGAATTGTTTTGGTCATTGCATTTTTAAAATTTTACAAATTCTGTTTTTCAATGAGTTGGTATCTTTTTAATATCTATTTTGTAAGGAGTTATAAGCTTTTCCCATTTCATCAAATCCATTTTGTAGGGAGTTTTCTTCAGATAATTTGTTCTTCCTTTTCCATATCCTCTTGCAAAGATCTCATTTCTTTTCCCATTTTTGTTCTCAATCTCTTTTAAGATCCTTTTTGAAATATTTCAAAAAAACCTTTGTGAAATTGGGACCAGCTCATTTTTCCTTTTGGGGCTTCATCTGAAGTTGACTGACCTTTAGGAAACTTAGGGTTTGAGGTCTGTTCTCTCTCCATAAAAGTTGTCTATATTCAGAGTTCCTTTTGCTTTTTTTTCATTTTTCTTTTGCTTTTTGCTAAGGCAATTGAGGTTAAGTGACTTGCCCAAGGTCACACAGCTAGGGAATGTTAAGTGTCTGAGATCAGATTTGAACTCAGGTCCTCCTAACTTCAGGGCTGTTTTTTTGTTCATTTTTAAGGGTTGAGATCTGCTCTTAAGGCAAAGGAGTGACAGCTACTTTAGTTTACCCTGGGGCTGGTGTTTCTGACTGACTTCTGGGGCTGGGTAATGGCAGCTAGGTGCCAAAGTTCTTCCAGGCTCAGTGACTTACAATTTGCCTTTTGTATTCACTTTTGAGTGTTTTACATAAAATCTTGATACACCTGCTTGCAACCAGGACAGAGTAGCCTAAGAGCCTCACAAAAGATTCCCTGGTGCAGTGGGTGGAAGCTGCAGCTCTCCGAGTTCCAATCCCAGGTCCTTGCCTTGGACTCCTTGTGCTTTGGTCTGGTCTGGGTAGACTGTCTCCCTGACCATTTAAAACAGACCTGTTCTTAAGTTTTTCCAGGGTTATTTTCTTCTGGGAATGGAACGTGTTGTTCTCCAGATAGTTATTGGTTTTGTCACTCCAAAACCAGTTCAGAGGCTTAATCTACTGTTTGTTTGAGAGAAGGTCAGAGGAAGTCACAGAAAGTTTCTGCTCTCCACCATCTTAGTTCTGCTCTCTGGGAATTTTTTTTTTCAAAGATGATAAATTCGTGGGGCACTTAGATAGCACAGTGGATAGAGCATGGGCCCCAGAGTCAGTAGGACCCCAATTCAAATCTGTCTCAGACACAACAATTACTAGCTGTGTGATCCTGGACAAGTCACTTAATTCTATTTCCCTTCTTTAAAAAAATCAGTTTTTTTTAAAGAAACATTATGAGTTCAGTTCTGGGAAAAGGGACAGGTTTGGGATAGGAAAGAAAATGAATTCAATTATTACATGTTGAATTTGAGGTGCCAGAAGGGAAACCAGGCAAGAAGTATAAAAGGGCATTGGAGATGAGGGACTGGAATTTTGGACAAATATGGGGGACTGATTTAAGAAATATTTCCATAGAAATGAAAACTCAACATAGCAGACAAGATGAGTTCAATATGAATAAATGTTGAATAAATGCTGAGAAGGAGTAAGTAGATATGCTTATACTTAAGTTTGGGAAGATTACAAAGAACTGGGCAAGGATGAAAGGACGAAATTGTCAATGCCACTGAAGCCCAGAGAGGAGTAGGTAATTAATAGCAGCAAGTGTAGCACAAGAATCAAGGAAGATTAACACTGAGAAGAGGCCACCAGAAAGCATGTCATATACATGAGGGATCAGATTTGTTTTGTTTGTCTGCCAAGAATAGAATCAGCAGCAATGGATGGAAGTTTCAAAGTGACATCTTTATGCTTGATTCCAAGAATGATTTTCCAGCAACTAGAATTTGCCAGAATTGGAATATGTTGGCTTGAGGGGTCACTGGATCATCCTCATTATAATGTCTGGACTATTTCTCTTAAGATCCTTGATTTTAGAAGTCTTGAATCTTTGATTTTAGAAGAGGGTTAAAGAGGCGGGACTCATGTGGATGGGATAGTCAAACATAGAGTCGATTTATTCCAAATTCTCTCGGCCTTATATACTCTAATGCTTCTTTGGGCTAACTATATCCTGCACATGCGGGACCATACAAACAACTTGCTATTGTGTATAGATGTCTCTTTGCCACTTGGTATAACTCTGCTTTAATTACAGCACAAATTGTCATCACCCCCTGACTTCTCAAGAAGGCAGAGCCCTTAGGAGGGATGGGGGGCCTAACCAGACACTGTCAGCAGGGTTCCTTTTACTAGATTCAAGGGTCTTATACCTCTCCCAGGGTTCCCCACAATCTGTGGCCCTCTCCACTCATGGGAAAATTTCAAAAAGAGACTGGATGATGACTACTGTGATTGTTTTCTTCAGCATAATTTGATCCCTGATCTCTGAATGATCATTCTCTAACATTTGGTGATTTATATTTGAGAAAATAATTTCAGGACAGATAGATGGTGCAGTGGATAGAGCACTGGCCCTGAAGTTAGTAAGACCTGAGTTCAAATTGGGGATCAGACACATAACATGTGCTAGTTGTGTGACCATAG
Source organism: Myrmecobius fasciatus (assembly GCA_023553655.1). Taxonomy (NCBI): domain Eukaryota; kingdom Metazoa; phylum Chordata; class Mammalia; order Dasyuromorphia; family Myrmecobiidae; genus Myrmecobius; species Myrmecobius fasciatus. The sequence goes on from JAJPUD010007639.1 coordinate 62,989, forward strand.
GGAAGTTACTTAATCCCAATTGCCTAGCCAACAAAAATAGTAATTTAAATCAAATGATGTTAGCTAGCATTTCTATAGTGCCTTAAGGTTTACAAAACACTTTATGTATATTATCATATTTGATCTTCATGACAGCCCTGAGAGGTAGCTACTCTCATTTTATGGAAGAGAAAACTGAAATTAAAAGTATTCTTCCAGAGTCTTATAATTAGTAAGTGTCTGAATGAGGATTTGTATTCAGGTGTTTCTGACTCCAAGTACAGTGCTCCATCTTCTTTTTTTTCACCTATCTGCACTAATAAGAGTCAAAAATTCTAATTTTAAGGGGATAAAGAGGGAATATGTGGTGAAGAAGTAGAAACAAAATATTTCAAGAAGAGTATTTTTGTTGTTTTTCTCAGAGATAAACATATTGCTGAATTATGAATCTACCTTTTAGCCAGTTCTTAGATTATAGAAGCATAAATTTAGCGTTAGAAAAGAGCTTTATAATGTATGATATATTAGATTACATCCAGGGGAGGGTGACCAGGATAGACAGCAGTCAATAATCATCTATTAACCATCTACTATGCATTAGAACTTTTAAAAATCATTTGAAAAATTATATGTAAAAATTTCACATTTATTTTTATAAAATTTCAAGTTCCAAATTTTTTCTTTCTCTGAGGTGGCACATTATCTGATATAGTTCTACATAGGTAGTCAAGTAAGACATATTCCCATATTGGTCATGTTGTAAAAGAAAACACAGACTAAAGCAAATGAAAAAAAGTAACAAAAAAGAAGCATGCTACAATTTGCATTCAGACTCTTTCAATTCTCTGGAGGGGCATAGAATTTTTCATCATCCATCTTCTGCATTGGATCATTGTATTACTGAGAAGAACTAAGTCGTTTATAACCGATCATCTCAATGTGTACAATGTTGTCCTCTTTCTGCTCGTTTATCTTTGTATCAATTTAGATAACCTTTCCAAGTTTTTCTGAAATCTTTTGAAATCTGAAACTTTCCTGCTTTTTATTCTTATATACAGCACAATAGTTTTCGTTCTTAGCCATCACAAAAAAGAACTGCTAGAAATATTTTTTATATGTAAGCCCTTATCCTTTTTCTAAAAATCTTTTTGAGATATAGACCTACTGAAGATATTACTGAGCCAAAGAGTGTGTGTGCAGGTGTGTGTGTGTGTGTATACATATATATATGTGTATATATATATATATATGTGTGTATATATGTATATATATACATATATGGAGAGCGAGAGAGCAAGAGAGAGAGCTTTATAACCTTTTGGATCAAAAGATATTCATAGTTCTATAGCTTTTTGGGCATAGTTGCAGATTGTTCTGCAGAATAGTTGGATAATTTCATTAATGGTACTTTTGTGTTCCAATTTTCCCACATTCCCTCCAACTTTTATCATTTTTTTCTTTTCTTTAGTCAATCTTATTAGGTGTGAGATGATATGAATTGTTTTAATATTTCTTTTCTATAGCGATTTAGAACATTTTATATGACTATAGATAACCTTTGAAATAATCTTATGGAAACTGTCTGTTCATATCTTTTGACTGTTTTATCAATTGGGCAGTCACTTGAATTCTTCAGAATTTGGCCCATCTCTCTCTATATGTAAGAAATGAGATCTTTACTAGAGAAACATGCTGTTAAATTTTCCCCAGTTTTCTACTTTTCTTTCAATCTTGGTTGCATTGGTTTTTGTTTGTACAAAACTTTTTGTTTTAATGTAATCAAAACTACCTATTTTATATGTTATAATGCTCTCTATCTCTTTTTTGGCCACAAATTGTTCCCTTATTCATAGATTTAACTATTCCTTTTTTTCCTAATTTACTTACGTTGTCACACATTGTGTCTAAATCTTGTACTCATTTTGAGTATATTTTGGTATATATTATGAATGTTCATCTATTTCCCAGTAATTTTTGTTAAATAACTTTTGTCCCAAAGTCATGGAAGGCTGGGTTTAATAGACACTAGATTATCACAAACATGTACATTATGTACATAACCTGTTTCAGTGATGTACTACTATGTTGCTTTTTTATCAACATATTATATTGATAATTACTATTTTGTGTTATAGTTTGAGATCTGGTATTACTAAGATATTTTCCTTCATATTTTTCTCACTAATTCCCTTGATAATCATGACCTTTTTTCTTCTAGATGAATTTTGTCATTATTTTTCAATAAATTCTATACAATAATTTTTATTGTAATTTGACATGACACTGAATAAGTAAATTAATTTAGATAGAATTATCATGTTTTTTATATTGGCTCAGCCTATCCATGGACAGTTTATATTTTTTTCCAATTGTGTAAGTTCAACTTTATTTGTATGAAAAGTGTTTTATAATTGGGTTCATATAATTCTTGAGTTAGTAGATTTGCAAATATCTTCTATTGTTTGCAGTTATTTTAAATGGAATTTCTATCACTTGCTGCTGGGCTTTGTTTGTAAATATATGAAAATGCTAATAATTGATGTGGGTTTATCTTACATCCTGGTACTTCGTTAAAGTTCTTAATTATTTCAAATAATATTTCAGTTTTATTCTCTAGAATTCTTCAACTATTTCATCATATCACTTGCAAAGAATGATAATTTTTTATCATTATTTCTTCATAGTTTTGTCTCATTATTTCATTTTTTTCTTATTCTTATAGCTAGTATCAAAATATTTTTATATAACAGAGAAGCATTGTATCATCATTCTTTAATGAGTTAGTCTGTTTTTTGGTCACAGAGTAAGCCTCCAACCACCTTGCTTCCTTTCATGCCACTGTGGAAAAAAAATAATTTCTGAATACTAATCATAAAAGGAAGAAGAATTTCTTCTTCCTCCCCACTTAATTTTATTTTATTATTTCCAATTATAGTTTACAATATTTCCTTTTATAAGATTTTGATTTCTACTTTCTTCTCCCTCTTCTTTTCCTTCCCAAGACAGCAAACAAGATGATGTAGATTATACATGTACACTAATATTAAACATATTTCCATATTAGTCTTGTTTTGAAAGACTAATCAGAATAAAAGGGAAAAACACAAGAAAGAAAGAAGAAACAAAAAAATGAAAATAGTTTGCTTCTATATGTATTTAGACTCCTGAGTTCTTTCTCTGGATTTGGATAGCAGTTTCCATAATGAGTCTTTTGGAATTGTTTTTTGATCATTGTATTGCTGAGGAGAGCAAAGGTTATCAAAGTTGATCACAGCACAATGTTGCTATTACTGTCTCAGTTCACTTAACTCAGGATCAGTTCATGTAAACTTTTCATGTTTTTTCTGAAATCTGCCTACTCATTATTTCTTATAGAACAATAAAATTCCATTACATTAATATATCATAATTTGTTCAGCCATTCCCTGAATGATGGGCATGGGGGAATGAAATTTTTATGACTATTTATTCAATAGAGGAAAGAGTCATTTAATTTTTTTGTTGTTTCATTGGTCTTATGAATTCTTAATCTCAGTCTCACTTATATCATAGCATGTATACTTTATGTACTCTCCTTTGCTTCCCAACCAAAGATATGCTATACTGAAATAGAGCAAAGTATTTCAGTATTTTATTTTGTTTTTCAGTCAAAACCTTACTAATACTATTATGTTTGGCCAAGTCTACATACTTGTCTAAGCCCTACTTATCTGCATTTGATTGTGTTTCCCCCTTCCTATTCAGCAACCCCCAAATAGAAGAATGAGCTTATTTCCTGAAAAAAAAATGTACAAGAACAGAGACTACTTTTATGGCTTCCCTATACTGTACCCACACTTCAAAAAAAGAGGGAAATAAGAGGGCAAAAGAGAAAAAAGTCTTTGACTTGTTTCCCAAATTATTAAATATTTGGATGGTTTGCAATTTTATATTTTCAGTGCTGGTTTGGGGAGTTGTTATTCTAGGCTTAAGTACATAATGAATAGAAAGTTCTTTGTAATATTTTAACATACTTTGCACATCCACGTATTTCTGCATAATGATAGAATTTGCATTCTGGATACAGTAGAAAGGAATATTGAGAAGGCCAAGAGGGGAGGAGGAGGATGAGAAAAGTGGGCTTATTAAATGCTGAGAATTGGAAGGCAGAAGAAATCTGAAGGCAGGACATTAGATTTGGCCAATAGTCAACTGTTTTTGTTTTGTTCTGATGAGACTTAATTACCATGGTTCTCTTAGCTGGGACAATTTTCTACAGGCTCAGTTCCTTAATTTTAAGTTCTACAAAGATAAAATCAACTAGAACTGAAATTCATGGCCCCAGTGTATGGTCTCTGAGTCCAGAACTCTTAACAAAGATGCATAGAGAGAAATGTAAAGCTTGCTTCTCTAGACTTGGCATTCTGTTCAGTTCCTTCAACTACAATTATTCATTTTACATCATGGGGATTTGGGGTGTGGTATCCCTATGAATAATTTTTCCTTTTTCTTTTGTGAGATGTTTACAGTACCTTATTATAGGACTGGGATTAAATATTTGATTATAGGCACTGTGTCATCTGCTAGCCTTCATGTGTCATCTATGGATTCTGCATTTAATTTCTTTTTCTTTTTCTTTTTTTTTTTTTTTTGCTGAGGCAATTGGGGTTAAGTGACTTGCCCAGGGTCACACAGCTAAGACGTTAAATGTCTGAGGAAAGATTGGAACTCAGGTCCTCCTGACTTCAGGGCTGGTGCTTTATCCACTGTACCACCTAGTGCCCCTACATTTAATTTCTTATGCCAACCTATAATGCAAATATATACACATATATAGACATATACATATGCAGGAGTGCACACACACACACACACACACACACACACACACACACACACACAATTGTGAATGGGAAAGCCATAATGTGGAAGAGATAATTGTAATCTCTGGGAAGAAGCCTATATTGTATAGCTTTTTCAGGAATATATTTTATAATTTATGAATCACTTTCTTAAAATATAGCTTTGACCTCTATTACTATTTTAATGCAGCCTAGAAGACCATTAATTTCTTAAGCTGCCTTGACATACCCTTAATTCATATTGAAGGAAAATATTCTTCTTTATAACCTCCTACACGAGCATGTATTGGGGAGAATTTTAATTTATGATCAGTTTGAGGTTAGCAATTTCAGGGTGTTTGGTAAATACCAACATAACATTTCATTTTTCAAGTTACCGAAAAGTCGAGTCAGTAAAACAAACAAACAAACAAGAAACAGGTAATTTTCATTGATAAGCTAAACATTTATACTTTATAGTATACAAATGTCTAGATAATAAGACAATTTGATCCATTAAGGATTTTAAAATAATTGTTTTAGATGCTAACAAGATAATTAATTTCACCAATATCCCACCTTTCTGCTTCTTAGCTTCCTTAGTTTCCCTGGCTTCTTTCAAGACTTAGTTCAAATCCTACCTTTTCTTAAAAACCTTTCTTTTTTGTTTCCCCTATGAGATGATCTCCAATATACCTTTTATATATCTTGTATGCTCATAGTTATTCTCATGTTGGAGCTCATTAGACATTGAACTTCTTTAGAGGAGAAATTATCTTTTGTTTTTTCTTTGTACAGTTCTGGTACATAGTATGAATTTAATAAATACTTGTTGACTTGACTTATTAATCAACTGATTAATCAAAAAGTATTCTTAAGCACATGGCAAGTTCTAGACACTTTGTTATATCTTGGGGATTTAACAACAAAGGCAAAATAGTGCTTCTTTTTTTTTTCATTTATATTCTAAAAGGAAAAGACAACACTCCTTTTCCCCACCACCACACATACATGCAAGGAAGATACTGGATAAACTTATAGAAAGAAATCACTAGGAGTCGGGAGAAGCAAGAAAGCCTTTACATAAAAGTAACGAGTTGAGTCTTGAAGAATATCAGGTATTCTCAGAAGTCAAGATGAAGAACGATGATTTTAGGTATACGGGACAACTTATGCAAGGACAGGGAGCTAAGAAGTGGAATATGTTTGAAGAACAGTTATGAGAGTTGTGTGGCTGGACTAGCAACTGAATGGAGAGAAATAATGTGTAACAAGGTCAGAAAGGCTATTTCTCTGTTTGAGAACCCTCATAGGATAAAACACAAATTCCATTTCCCTGTGCATTTTCACATTCTTTTGAAGAACCTAGAATTTAGTAACTTGTTTATTCTCTCTGGATTGAAGGAGAATGCTATAACCCAATGAAATTCATTTAACCCCATCCAAGAGATAATCCAATTGAAATAAGGTGGCAGAAGTATATATGTTGTAATACCATCCCTTTTCTGGCTGTACCACAGTCTACATTTAGATGTTCTGATATATTTAAAAACAGAGAAAAAGAGGTATGTGCTAACAAATTAACTCTGTAATGCAGCAAATCAGAGACACCATCTAAGATCTTGTATTTTGGGTGTGTGTATGAGTGTGTGTGTGTGTATGTATGTGTATGTGTGTTTATGTCCCCTCATTGTTTGCACTGGTAACTTAGGGAGCTTAAATTTGGATCGGAATGAGAAAGAAATGATTGAAAAATATCACATCATATCACCAACCCATTTTGGGTTGAATTTTTTAAACTATAAAATGAAGTTTATCTATTATTTACTGGTTTTATGATCTTAGGCAAATCTTTTATCCTCTGTTTGCCTCAGTTCATTATCTATAAAATGGAGACAGAAATGGCAAAGCACCCCAGTATCTTTGCTAAGAAACATCTACAGACAAAAGTCCATGACATCATGGCACAACAACAACAACAACAACAACAGCTGTCCCTTTTAATATAGTCCAAGACCAAATTCCCTTTTTGTCTTCTAAATCACACTGATATCTCATATTGAATTTGAAGCCTACTCCAACTCCAAGATTTTTTTTCAGAACAAGCTTTATCTGTCCCATAATATACTCACAAAGTTGAAGTTTCAAATTTGTGTAATCTTATGACCTAGTCTGGATCTAGTATTATTTCAGGGTTTCTTAAACATTTTCCTTTTGTAACCCCTTTTTCCCTAGAAAAAGTATATAGGTGTTTAAAATAAGCATGAAAATAAAATATTTGCTGATAATAAACCATAGCTTTGTGAGCCTCTCATTTAGTTACAAGAACTCATATGGGGTTAAAGAGCTAGGGGCTTACCTCATTACTACTTCCTGAACCAACTTAAAAGAGTGATGTCTTCCTGTAGTTTTTGATGCTAAAACTCTTTTTGAACAATGTGGTATCCTATAATATCCTTGATTTTTCCAGGAAAGGATCTCCATATATAAGGAATAGGGGTTTTTATTCAGATAAATTTAAATTCATTTTGCTACAAGGAGCAGGGTTTCCGTTAAAATGCTCCTGAAAGGATGTAAAGAAACATTAATTTTTGGAAAGTAGCTGCTATTGGACTGGGTTCCAAATAAATGCCTTAGTAATCTTAGGGAGAAGCAACATGAGATTCAAGGCTGTAGATCCTGGAGAGGCAGAATGCAACTCTGAGATAATGTTGTCCAGCCCTTTGTGCAAAATTGGGAAACTTAGGTATAATGTCTTTGACAATTTATTATTTGTTTTCCATAAATTAATTTCATTAATCATTAATTTACTGTTTGTTTTATTTTTGTCCCTGTATTTCTAATACTTAGTACAATACCCTGTATCCAGTAGGTGCTTAATTAATACTATTGTATTGATTGATTAACAGATCCACCTATAATATTTATAGGGGAAAGAATTCTTATAGATTCTTATACAATTCTTATACAAAGAAAAAGGGTTCCTGGACTTGCCTACTCTCTAGTAGAGAAGATATGAGATGAAAATATTAGATAATAATATAGGATTTTATAAGTACAATATACAAGAGGAAGTATTATATAGAGAATACAGAGAACTCTAAAGCAGGGAAGACCTGGGGTCAAGTCCCATCTATGAAACATACTGTCTGTGTGATCCAGGGAAAATCATGGACACTCTTGTCTCTTGAGTCCCTTGCTTTCTTCAGATCCTACCTAAAACTTTATCATCTCCAAGAAGCACTTCCAGATTCTCTCTAATGCAAGTATCTCCCTTTTGTTTATTATCTTCTTGTTTATTCCTTATCTATTTTTATACCCACTAGTTTGCATGCTGTTTATCTTCCATTAGACTGTGAACTTTTGTCTTTATATTTCCAATGCTAACTGCTTTGCCTGGCTTTAATTAATATTATTAATATTTATTGACTGTCTTACTACTATAAATGTTCAATTTTTTTTTCTTTTGCTTTTTGCTGAGGCAATTGGGGTTAAGTGACTTGCCCAGGGTCACACAAGTAGGAAGTGACTGAGAACAGATTTGAACTCAGGTCCTTCTGATGTCAGGGCTGGTGCTCTATCCACTGCGCCACCTAGCTGCCCCAATGTTCAATTGTTTAAGTCTAGAAATTGTAGAGAAGATGCCAATTTGTGTTTTTGGAGGAAGTTTCCTCCTTAGGCACTTCCTCATATCAACAGAATCACAGGGCTTGTTTTTAACCCTATAAATGAGGTTATTCCTATATATTACAAGGAAATTTGAAGAACATGGGATATATTACATATCAGACTTATGAATAAGTGAACAATTTACGAACAAACAAAAGATAGTGTTGTAAAATATAACATGAATAGTTTTATTATATTAAATTGAAAACTTTTTTACAAATAAAACATGTATCCAAGATCAGAACGAAAGTAGAAAACTGGGAAACAATTTTTATAGATAGTTCCTTAGATAAAGGTCCCAAATACATAAAGAACTTTTTCAAGTAGATAAAAACATGAGTCTTTTCTCAACTGATAGTCAAAGGATGTGAACAGACAATTTTTGATGAAGAATAAAACCAATCTATAGATACAAGAAAACATATTCTGTTATTATTGATGAGAAGTGCACATTAAAACAACTTTGAGATATCATTTAATTCCTATCAAATTCACAAAAATAATAGAAGGGGAAAGTGACAAATGTTGGAGGAGATGTGGAAAAATTGGGACTTTAATTTGTTGTTGGTAGGACTGTGTGTTTATCCAACCAATTTGCAGAGAAATTTGAAATTATGCCAAAAAATTATTAAAGTGCTTAAACCCTTTTACCCAGCTACACCCCTTTAGGATTTGTTTCCTAAGATGATTAGGAAAATGGGAAAGAACTTATATTTTCTTTTTTTAATTAAAGCTTTTTATTTACAGAAAATATGACCTATTTTTCTGCATTGGCCTTTGCAAAAAAAATTTTTTTGTTCCAAATTTTCCTGTTCTTCCCCCACCCCCATCCCTAGATGACAGGTAGTATAATACATGTTAAATATGTTAAATTATATGACAAATCCAACATATGTATACATATCTATACAGTTATCTTACTGCACAAGAAAAATCAGATATAGAAAGAGAAAAAAAAAGCTAAGAAGGAAAACAAAAATGTAAGCAAAGATTCACAGAAAGCATTAAAATGTTGTGGTCCACAATCAGTTCCCACAGGCCTCTCTCTGTATGTATATGACTATCTTCATCGCTGAACAATAGAAACTGGTTTGAATCACTTCATTGTAGAAGAGAACCATGTCCATCAGAACTGATCATTGTATAGTCTTGTTGCTGTGTATAATGATCTCTTGGTTCTGCTCATTTCACTTAGCATCAGTTTATGTAGTTCTCTCCAGGCCTCTCTGAAATTATCTTGTTGGTCGTTTCTTACAGAACAATAATATTCCATAACATTCACATACCATAATTTATTCAGCCATTCTCCAATTGATGGGCATCTATTCAGTTTCCAGTTTCTTGCCACTACAAAAAGGGCTGCCACAAATATTTTTACACATGTGGGTCCCTTTCCCTCCTTTAAGATCTCTTTGGGATATAGGCCCAATAGAAACACTGCTGGGCCAAACGGTATGCACAGTTTGATAACTCTTTGAGCATAGTTCCAGATTGTTCTCCAGAATGATTGGATCCAATCACAGTTCACCAAAACTGTTATCAATGTCCCAGTTTTCCCACATCTCCTCCAAAATTCACCATTATCTTTTCCTATCATCTTGGCCAATGTGACAGGTGTGTAGTGGTATCTTAGAGTTGTCTTAATTTGCATTTCTCTGATCAATAGTGATTTGGAACACCTTTTCATAAGACTAGAAATAGTTTCAATTTCTTCATCTGAAAATTGTCTGTTCATATCTTTTGACCATTTATTAATTGGAGAATGGCTTGAATTCTTATATATTTGAGTCAATTCTCTATATATTTTAGAAATGAGGCCTTTATCAGAACTTTTGAAGGTAACAATTTTTTCTCAGTTTATTCCTTCCCTTCTAATATTATCTGCATTCGTTTTGGTTGTACAAAACCTTTTTAATTTGATATATTCATAATTATTTATTTTGTGATTAATGATGATCTCTTGTTCTTCTTTGGTCACAAATTCCTTCCTCCTCCACAGATCTGAGAGGAAAACCATCCTATGTTCTTCTAATTTGTTTAAAATATCATCCTTTATTTCTAGATCATGAATCCATTTCAACCTTATCTTGGTATATGGTGTTAGGTGTGGGTCAATACCTAGATTTTTCCATACTAGTTTCCTATTTTCCCAGCAGTTTTTGTCAAATAGTGAGTTTTTATCCCCAAAGCTGTGGTCTTTGGGTTTATCAAACACTAGATTATTATAGTCATTGACTATTTTGTCCTGTGAACCTAACCTCTTCCACTGATCAACTACTCTGTTTCTTAGCCACTACCAAATGGTTTTGATGACCACTGTTTTATAATATCATTTTTGATCTGGTACAGTTAGGTCACCCTCATTTGCTTTTTTTTTTCCATTAATTCCCTTGAAATTCTTGACCTTCTGTTTTTCCAGATGAATTTTGTTGTTATTTTTTCTAGGTCAGTAAAATAATTTCTTGGCAGTTTGATCGACATAGCACTAAATAAATAGATTAGTTTAGGTAGTGTTGTCATCTTTATTATATTTGCGTGACCTATCCGAGAGCACTTGATATTTTTTCAATTGTTTAGATCTGACTTTATTTGTATGGAGAGTGTTTTGTAGTTTTGCTCATATAGAGCCTGACTTTTCCTTGGCATTTATGTTCCTCAATATTTTATATTATCGACAGTTATTTTAAATGGATTTTCTCTTTGTATCTCTTGCTGTTTGATTTTGTTAGTGATATATAAAAATGTTGATGATTTATGTGGATTTATTCTGTATCCTGCAACTTTGCTAAAGTTGTTGATTAATTCTAATAGTTTTTTAGTTGATTCTTTAGGGTTCTCTAAATATACCATCATATTATCTGTAAACAGTGATAATTTGGTTTCCTCATGACCTACTCTAATTCTTTAATCTCTTTTTCTTGTCTTATTGCCAAAGTTAACATTTCTAATACAATATTGAATAGTAATGGTGAAAGTGGGCAACCTTGTTTTACCCCTGATCTTATTGGGAATGGTTCCAGTTTATCAACATTATATATGATGCCGGCTAATGATTTTAAATATATGCTACTGACTATTTTAAGGAAAAGGCCATTTATTCCTGTATTCTCTTGTGCTTTTAATAGGAATGGGTGTTGGATTTTATCAAATGCTTTTTCTGCATCTATTGAGATAATCATATGTTTTTTTGATAATTTGGTTATTGATATAGTCAATTATGATAATAGTTTTCCTAATGTTGAACTATCCCTTCATTCCTGGTATAAATCCTACTTGGTCATAGTGTATTACCCTGGAGATTATTTTCTGTAATCTCTTTGCTAATATTTTATTTAAGATTTTTGCATCATTCATTAGGGAGATTGGTCTATAATTTTCTTTCTCTGTTTTTTTCTACCTAGTTTAGGTATCAGTACCATGTCTGTGTCATAAAAGGAATTTGGTAGGAGTTCTTCATTCCCTATTTTTTCAAATAGTTTATATAGTGTTGGAGTTAATTGTTCTTTAAATGTTTGGTAGAATTCACATGTAAATCCATCTGGTCCTGGGGATTTTTTCTTAGGGAGTTGATTAATGACTTGTTCTATTTCTTTTTCTAAAATGGGTATATTTAAGTAATTTTTTCTTCTTCTGTTATTTTGGGCAATCTATATTTTTAAGATATTCCTCCATTTCACTTAGGTTATCATATTTATTGGCATAAAGTTGGGCAACATAACTCCTAATTATTGCTATAATTTCTTCTTCATTGGTCGAATGTTCTCTCTTTATTTTTGAGACTAACAATTTTATTTTCCTCTTTCCTTTTTCTAATCAAATTAACTAGAGGTTTATCTATTTTGTTGGTTTTGTCATAAAACCAACTTTTAGGTTTATTTATTAATCCAATAGTTTTTTTTACTTTCAATTTTATTAATCTCTCCTTTTATTTTTAGGATTTCAAGTTTGATATCTGATTGGGGGTTTTTAATATGTTCTTTTCCTAGATTTTTTAGTTGTAAGCTCAATTCATTGATTTTTCTCTTTCTCTATTTTATGCAAACAAGCATGTAGTGATATACAATTTCCCCTACTTATCGCTTTGGCTGCATCTGACAAATTTTGGTATGTTTTTTTCATTATTGTAATTCTTTTGGATGAAATTAGTAATTGTGTCTGTAATTTGCTGCACCCATTCATTCTTTAGGATGAGGTTATTTAGTTTCCAATTGGTTTTTGGTCTTTTTTCTCCTGGCCTTATATTGCATGTGATTTTTATTGTATCATGATCTGAAAAAAGTGTATTTACTATTTCTGCCTTCCTGCATTTGATTTGGAGGTTTTTATGTCCTAACACATGGTCAATTTTTATATAGGAACTTATACTTCCTAAAAAAACTGGAAATTAGGGGATGCTTGTCAATTTAAGAATGAGTGAACAGTTATATGATTGTAATGGAATACTACTGTGTTATAAGAAATATTGAGTTTGTTGATTTTAGAAAAGCATGGAGAAATTTCCACAAAATAATTGAAAGTGAAATGGGCAGAACCAAGAGTATATTATATGTACAGTAATAGCAGTATTGTTTTAAGAACAACAATGACTACTCAAGTCATATTAACCTTAAAGATCCTATGAAGAAAGATGCTTTTTGAATCCAGAAATGGATATCGCTGTATTGCAGGAAATGATGAGCTGTTTGATTTAGAAAGCCATGTAAAGACTTTGCTTTAAGAAGGAATTTATTATCCACTGTCAGAGAAACAGATGACAAGAAAATAAGCACAGTACAGCCTTACATAATTGTGTATGAGTGTATATGTGTATATTTATAGATATTTATGTATCTGTGTATAACTCTATATCCATGTTTAATGTTAATCTTCTTTTGGGTGAAGGGGGATACAGGAGGAAAAAAAAAACCATAAATGAATGGCAGAGAGCAAAAGAATATCAACAAGCAAACAAATAAAAGCTGGGCACATTTGAAAATAACTTGTAGCATTTGTTATTTAGATTTTCTTAAAATGAAAATTTATTGTTTTATATTGAAGCCTCTCATGTTCTGCCATGTATCTGGAATTTTTTCCTTTTCTCATTTTGTTTTTAAATATAAAATTAAAAATTTACCCAAACAAATAAAAATGCCCTTCACTATGTTTTAGTACACATTTCATTAACTTGAAATTTCTGGTTTTAATATATATTTAAAGATGAAATGCAATCTAATAAGTATTGAATTTCAAGCCAGGAAGACCTGAGTTCAAATTTAGCCTTAGACACTTGCTAGCTATATAATCCTAGGTAAATGATTTAACATCTGTCTGTCTTTGTTTCCTCAACTGTTAAATGGGAATAATTCTAGCATCTATCTTACAGGATTGTTGAGAGGATCGGATGAAATTTATGTTTTTAATGTACTACATAAATGTTAGCTAATATTTTTTCTCTCCTATTCAGCATCCATCTATGATTTTTTCTTTTCTTTGTGTGTAAGGCAACTGGGGTTAAATGACTTGCCTAAGATCACAAGCTAGGAAGTGTTAATTGTCTGAGGTGAAATTTGAACTCAGGTCCTTCTGACTCCAGGACAGATGCTCTATCTACTGTGCCATCTAGGTGCCACCCATCCATGATTTTAAAAAAATCTTCCATCAACTCCTCCCAGAGTCCACATATTTCCTAATACTTGCTAAATTACCATTGTACTTCAAGAGTTTCATATTTTCATAAAAAGATGCTGGAGAAGAGACACCTTATTTTGTTTTTGTTAGGCTGTCATTTTGATTTCTCAAAAGAGCTTTGGTTTGAAGGCTTAAATTAGTGCATTTACTGGCCAGGTGCCCTATTTCAGAATGTGGAACTTTTTTTTTATTAAAGTTTTTTATTTGTATGACATATGTATGGGTAGTTCCCCAGCATTGGTCTTTACAAAGTTTTCCATTACAAATTTTACCCCCAGTTCCCTACCCTTCCCTAGATGGCAGGAAGTCCACTACATGTTAATAATGTAGAAATACTTGACAAGTTGTGCAAGAAAAATCCTATCTACAAGAAAAAAAAAGAAAATCACAATGCAAGCAAACCTCAATAGAGAGCATGAAAATGTTATGTTGTGCTCCATATTTCATATCCCTCTCTCTGGGTGTATATGGTCTTCTTCAGTGAACCACTGGAACTGGTTTGAGACAAATCTTTGTTGCAGAGAGCCAGGTCCATCAGAATTGATCATTATGTAATATTATTGTTGCTGGGTATAATGATCTCCTGGTTCTGCTTGTTTCACTCAGCATCAGTTCATGCAAGTCTCTCCAGGCCTCTCTGAAATCATCCTGCTGGTGAATGTGGAACGTTTAAAGCCAGTTTACACATAAACCACTTTTGATCTGAGATGCTTCTAAAGACTTTTATTTTTATACAGGAACCAGGGTATTTTGACCTGCAGGTTACAATACTAGGAATCTACCTGAGTGATGATATTCATGGCATTCCCTAAGGATTATAAGAATATTAATTTATACTATTTTCTTTCCAGTGGCTCTGATCCAGAATTCATTCTTGCCAAGGAAAAGGATTTAAATCTCTAAGCCCAGGAAGAGGGAAAGAACAACCTTCCTAGGGAAATCTCTTTGTGAATGAGGGCAAGATAATTTCATCTAACACTCTATCTATTATGTACATTTATCTCAACACTAAAACCATCTGAAAGAGTCTTCTACTAATTCCCATTTCCTTCATAAGCATCAGGAAAGAAAACTCCTCATCTGCTTCTTGGAAAATCTTTCAGTCCTATGGTTCCCATGTTTAGGAAGTTCTGTATAATGTCTCATATCTATCCCATTTAAAAAAAAAAAAAAATAAAAAAAAAACTTAAGTCCATTTCTGATTATCCAGTGCTGAATGGGAACTAAAACTCTGCTAGGTGTCACACATGCATAACTCTAGAAGTACTAGAAAACTCATGTTAAATCTCCCCCCACCCCTTTAGTGCTTCTTTTCTTCCTGGGCTAAGTAAATCCAGTTCCTTCAAGCTTTTCCTCAAGGTGGAAAATTTCCAGATTTTTAATCATTATAATTTTCTCTTGGCCACCATAAAGTTTTACATACCAGCATTTACTTCAATTTAGTTTTTTTTTTCTTTGCTGAGGCATTTGAGGTTAAGTGACTTGCCCAGGGTCACACAGCTAGGGAATGTTAAGTGTCTGAGACCAGATTTGAACTCAGGTCCTCCTGACTTCAGGGCTGGTGCTCTATTCACTGTGCCACCTAGCTGCCCCTTCAATTTACTTTAAATACAGAATATAAAAGTTGAATAAGAATGTAGAGATAATCTAATCCAACTCTTTCATTATATTAAAATCCCCAGAGGGAAACTGACTTGTTCAAAGTCACATGGTAAATCAGTGACAGTTGAAACTAAAACTCTCCTCTTCCATTTCTCAGACTACCAGGACTTAAATTTCTTTTTAGTTTTGATCTGCTATTATACATAACATTTTGTTCTGGTCCTTATTAATAGGAACACTCTGTAAATGCTCACTAAATATTTTTAGCTTCAATATTATTTTATTTTCATTCCATATTTTTTTCTCCCCCACTTTCCCCTTCTTCAACCCAGTGAGAAAGAAAAACAAAACCAATTACACTTATATAATCAAAATTAATCACCACATTAATCAAGTCAAAAAATATGCTACAACCTCTTTTTCTGGAGTAGAAATCAGGTGTCATCATGGATGTCTTCTAAAATTGTGATTGGCTCCATTGTACTAATCATAGTTCTTAAATCTTTCAAAATCATTTGTATTTTAGTACTGTCGTTAGTTTATAAATTGTTGCTGTTGTTTTGGTTCTGTTCACTTCTCTTTACATCAGTTCATAGAAATTTTCCCAGGATTTTTTGTGCAAAACATCCCTGCATCATTTCTCATAATATTTTATCACAGCATTATTTTATCACAATCACAATATTTTATCACAATCATATACCACAACTTGTTCAGCCATTTGTCTCTTGATACACTCCATTTCAATCTCTTATCCTGCTCCATTACAAAAAGATCTGCTGCAAATATTTTTATACATATGCATCTTTTTCCTTTTTTAAAAAATCTGGAACAATAAATATCTGAGGACCATGGCACTTGGTTTATTTAACAAACATGTAATAAACTTCCCAGGGAGTAAAGTAAGGAGGGACCTCAGTGACTATCTTGTCCATTTCCCTCATTTTGTAGGTAAAGAAATTGAATCTCATGGATGTAAGTGGCTCGCTCCAAGCACTGGATAGTAAATATCAGAGTCAAGAATTGAACCTAGTTCCTCTGATTCTATAGTTAGCAGTCTTTTCCCAGTATCACAATTTCTTATTTATTTAGAGAGTGTGCAATCAGTGACTTGGTTATTCTGACTTCAAAATCAGTGTTCTTTCTACTAAATCAAATGACTTCATAAAATGGATATTCTTAATTTCCAGAACACTTGCTTTTCATTTTTCCATATCTCCATGGTGCTGAAGAATTATTTTTCATTTCTCTAGGTTTCTATGCTACTGGGGTCTAAACTTGCGAGGGAATAAGCTGGAAAGACAATTTCTCATTCCAGATTTGTGAAACATGGCCATGGGTCTGGACTGATAAGTAAGCACTTTCTATGGAGAAGTGGCCATCAGAAATCTTCTCCACTGGAAAGGTTTTTAATCATAGACATATGAGAACAGATGTTGGTCCCTCCATTGAACTACCTCTTGGGAGTTTCAGGGTTGTTGAAGTGATCTTGATTAATGAGTTGGAGAGCCCTCTTCAGGAACAGATCAAAAATAACTTCTTTGACACACCTCAAAGAGACACAAAAAAGGTTGAACATATCATGAGTGGGAAGGCCTTTTCTTGTTTCAATAGTGTTGTTTCCATTTGGTTTGAGTTTCTGGCATTTATACAACTATTTATTGCTATTTTTAAAGTGAAATCTTTTTTAGTCAGAAAATGTCTTTTTGCCTCATTTTCCCAATTTGCAAAGGAAAATTGTTTTGTGACATTGTTACATCTATAAGTTTAGCACTCAGGGATCATAGGGTTATAATTTCAGTTATACAACTTTCCCAGGGTTACACAGCTAGCAAGCTTCTGAGGCTGTAATATTTACACCCAGATTTTTCTTTCTCAAAAGTTACTATGCATTTCACCATAAGGAATTATTTCCTTTTGGATATTTTGTCTAGAAATGAAGTTAAATACCACTAGATGAGAGCTATATTCTCCCAATTCAAATAGCTAGCCATTAGTCATAAATGTAAATTAATGTGATTGAGATAACACTATTCTGACTCATTTATTATTATTTTAAATAAAACAATTTAAATGGCAAATCATAGCATCAAAGACCACTGTATTAAAACATAATGTACATTTAGAATAAGAAAGGAAAAAATATATATATAACATACAATTTAGTTCTTTTCTTCTTAGCTGCTACTAGATGTTCTTACTCTAGGTAAATACTTCATCTGACTTTTTGAGGTAAGATCTTTTCTGTTGTCTGACAATGGGCTATGACTTCATGTCTACTTAACTTTGGAATCTTACTTATGAATTTCCTTGAGATACCTGAGGTTTGTGTGCTTATTTTATCAGTTTTATTTTGTACCATTATTACTTGACCCCCAAACCTAACCTGTATTAGCTAATAAAGGGATATTATTAGGATATAGGTGAGGGTAATTTGGAGGCACACGAGGGAAGGGGGTTTGGAAATAAGCACAATGTCTTTTTCCTGGAAGCCTTCACTCAGAAATACTATTAGTTTTCATTAGTTTTATTCAGACAGACAAAAACTTAGAATTTAGTAAAGAAATGATACACATTTCTATAGTTCTGTACTGTTCATATTTTCCAGTATAAAACTCTGACTATAGAGATGACTAGTGACCGTTGACTATTTTTTAATCAATGGCTTCCCTGCAAGTTTCTCCTTAGGTAAACTGGCTTTCACTATTTTCCTTTTTTTTTTATTCTTTAATTAGGTATAGCATGGACTGAAATCTACATGCAAGAATCCACTTGGATTTCTACCACTATCCTCTTATATTTTGCTTGTATCAGGCACTACAGTACTAAAAGACTAATCCGTTTTAATGCAACAAACAAAAAGAAAACCTAGAAGATTTTAAAACATATTTAAATGGCTTCCTTATACATTTAATGGCCACAGAAAATTATGAATAGGGGATATTTCAAAGATAAATAATAAATATTTACTCTCATTCCAATGTATATATAAATTCCCTTAAGCTAAAGGGATATTTGAATTGGCAACTTGCCTTCTTTGGTTCTGTATAATAAATGTTTTTACAATAACTGTGAGATTCCAAAGCTCACCAAAGAGATAACTTATATGGAGTAAAAATGAGAGGAAATTTCAAAAAAAACATTAATGAGGTTTTGAGGGGCAGATTTATTTGACATAATTATACTCTTGAGAGATAGGGAAGTGGAAAATTAATTAAATGCATGTATATTCCTTTAAACAGGCAGCTAAAATCTATAAATGAGGAAATGAGCCATCAAATGAAAATAAAACAAGTTGTCCCTTTGCTAAATCTCATAAAAATCTCCTTATTCTAAGTTTTCCAAGCTAAAGCAGGCTGGGAAAGATTTTTATTTGGATGAGTAATCATCAGTTTAATTGCATAGCTCAAGCTGTTCTAATAAACTATACTCACTCCTGCCCTGTGCTTTGATCTTTTCAGATAAAATGTAGCAGAGATGGATAGGAAATATTTAAATATCTATTCTGTGCTCTATCAGCTTGTGAATTCTTAGATGTAATTACCAACCTTTGTTCATCATAAAAAATTCTGATATTTGATTTCTGCTTTAATTTTTATAAGGGGGGACTGCTGAATCATTATTCAACAACCTGCTGTACAACACACTTCTAAGTTTTATCTATATTTTCTCCAACACTTTCTTAAAAGTAGAAAATGAAAAATTTAATAAAGTGACTTGTTTTGTTGCTTTGGGAGTTTTCTGAAGCATAAATTCTCACCCTGAAAATTTAACAATCAGCTCTTTGAAATGGTTCTAGCTGCCACCACTATACTTGTTTTAAATCTTTGTTAGTTCAAGGAGATAGGGGTCAGACCTATGAATTCATTGGTATAAGGAACTTCCAAGTTAAGAAACTCATCAATGTAGGTTGGCCCTTTATCTTCAATTTATAGTCTTAGAGAATTATTTGGATTCCTGAGAAGTCAAATAACTTGCTTAAAGTCATACAAATCAATATATGACAGAGAAGGACTTAAAACCAGATCTTTCTGGCGTAGAGGCCAACTCTTTGTCTACTGCACCACATTGCCTCTTGATTCAAACCCTGAATTAATTACATTTGATTATAGTATAGAATTGAAGGGACACTAGAGATCCTCTTGGCTAACCTTCCCATAAAAGGAGTACAAGAAAACATATAATTTGCTTAGAATCATATGGTAAATAACAGGTCTGAAGCTTTGATCCACACTGTCTGACTCAAAATCTAATATTTTTCCCATGATAATACAGGATTTGGCAAATAGAATGGGATCATTTGATAATCAAAGCATTACCATGGAAATCTAAACTGGTAGCTTCCTAACAATAAGAATCAGCACCTGGATATGGGGAGGACCAATGACCTTAATTAAGTATGCTCCTATCTAGCTGGAGAATATAGTTTCTATAATTCCTTTCTTCTTGTCTGCCTTCCTCCCTCCACAATTTTTGAATTGCATTGTTGTGTTTATTTGCATTTAATATACTTGTACTGAGTATTTTATCACATCAGACATAGATCTCAGAAGTCTGTCTCGATGTGTGAACAGATTATTATAAAACAGACAATCTGTTTGCTTTCATGATTTTTTTTTCAGTCCATTTGGTGAAGTGCCCAGAGTTATTAGTCATTTTGTGAGGGGGGGCAAGTTGTCATATGTAGAATGATTCGTTTGACATGAGGCTTGTAACATCAATATTAAATCTCAAAACTGATATAGGTCAGGATTATGATTGCTTTTTAGAGACAATGTGATATTGACAAATCCATGATATCATCAAAATGGGGGGGGGTCTTTCTACCTTGGGACACATTGAAAACTCTATATTCTCTTGTTCAATGTGATTTTTGCTTATGCATAATGGGGGTCTTGTTTACACAGAGGCCCCATTGGCTTGCTTAGTTGATACAGCCTCTTCATGTGGAGTACAGTGTATTTTCTTGTGGGACACCCATAATGGCCTGTAAGGTAAATGACTTGGGTATAGTGTGGAGGCATTCTAAAAGGTCTGAGGCTTCAATCACTACCTTTTGTCTCCTTTCCTTTCTCTGTATATGTGGATAGAGCTCAGATCCTTGGATCAGAAAGATCCAAATTTATGTACCATCTCAGACACTTTGTAGTTTCTAATTAAGTTCTAATAAATTCTTTGTAATATGTATTTTTAGGGAATTGCTTGGAGGAGATTACATGTCCAAAGCCACACAGTTTAGTATATGGTAGAAAAGGTCTTGAACACATGTATTCCTGACTCTAAGGATACCTCTTTGTCCTCTTTGTTAGGTCATCTCTTAAAACATCTATAAGTGCCTACGTGGAAAAAGAAAAAAAAAAGTAAAATGGAACTTATTTCACTTTAAATGAAAAAGTCCAAGATAGCCAGCCAATGGGAAAAATGCTAATGCTGAAGGCATTGTGCATCCCTAGCCTTTCCACTTCTCAAAGCCTGTAATGTTTTACATCCTGCCTGGGATGTCCAAGAAGAAAGAACCTTACCACCAGAATTGTTTTTCCCCTTTACTTTACCCCCTTTCCTGATTTGCTTGACTCCTACAAGGTTTAGATCAAATGTGTGTCAATAAATCCATTCTTTTTGATGAGGAAAACCATCAGGCATTGCAACCTGCCCTTCCACTACATCCTATGGTCTTGCCATGTCAGAAAAAGCTAGATGGTACAGTGGATAAATATGTATATAAAGTGCCTAATACAAAACTTGGAATATAGTAGGTGTATTATAAATTCTTCTTTCTTGACACTATTTTCTTCAGAACCAAATTTACTGACATTTTAACTACTTAAATAATCTATGTACATTTGTACCTTGCTATTCACCCCAATTCTTTCCCTATAAGAGTCAGTGTCTTAATAATTTATGAGAATTTGAACCTTCTTTGATGTATTGTCTACCTCTATCAGATCTTGAGCTCCTTGAGAGCAGATAGTCTAACTTTTTCTGTTGATTTGTCTAGTACTTAGCACAATCAAATATTTAATACAGGCTTACCTCATTTTATTTTTCTTCACTCTATTGTATTTTGTAGATGTTGCATTTTTTACAAATTAAAGTTTATGACAACCCTGTGTCAAGCAAATCTATCAGCACCATTTTTTTCCCCAACAGCATGTGTTCACATCATGTTTCTGTGTCACATTTTGGTAATATTCATAATATTTGAAACTATTATTTTATTATTATTTCAAACATTATTATAATATATGTTATGGTGATCTGTGACAAGTGATCTTTGATCTTATTTTAGGGCACCACACACTGTGCCCATGTAAGACCATTGGTATGAACAACTCCAAAGATTCAGATTGCCATTTCATACAAATTAGTAGATAATATTTATGGATTTCTGTGACTAAAAAAATCTATTATTCAAGTGACAATTCTGTGGAAATGAACTTTATTAAATTTTGCAAGATTGGTCCTTGAAGAACTGGTACGTCGTTCTTCACAGGCTTATACTTTTCAGTCTTTCAAGTATTATAGGCATTTTAGAATTTGTGACTCTCTGGCATAGGTTTTGAAAACTCAGGGTCAACTTAAATCCATTGTGAGGTATAAGAGGAGATCTTTAGTGAATGTAATTAGTTAGTGAACTTGAATTTATTAAATACATACAATGTGCCAGGCATTGAGCTAAGTGCTAGTGATGCAATGAAAGGCAAAATTCAGCCTCTACTCCCAAAGAGGGTCTCATTCTAAGCTGGGAGGACAAATGACATCTATATGTAAACAGGATACATAGAATATACATTGGAGATAATCTCAGACTGAAAGTGCTAATTTTAAGAATTAGAATAGAACTTCCAGTGGTGGCCAAGATGGAGGAGTAAAGCCATGAAGCTTGATCCAGCTCTCACAGTTTCCCTCGAAAATCTCATGATATCAAGCCTCTGAATAGAGTCTGAGGGAATGAAGCCACTCTCCAGATCAAGATAGACTGGAAAAACTTCAAGAAAGGTCAGTCTTACTGGGGTGAAAAGGATACTCAACCCAGGCCAGATATACTCTGGGAAAGCTGGGGAGAATATCTTAATCACAACAAATTAGAAACTGAGACCTTTGTTCCTGGCTTAGTAGAGAAGCAGATCAGTGGGGTATCCTTCAGTCCCAGATCAGAAGGCAAGCTCTGGGAAATAAGGCTGTTTCCTGAAAAGAGCACACAAAGCTATCCACTGAAAACACAAGGGACTTCTATGGTCAAATCCAAGGCTCAGTGCTTCACAGAGATCATGGGATAGCACCACCTTTACCCCAGAGCAGAGCTCAACCATAAAAGTATACAAAGAGGAGATACCAAAAGAAAAGGAAAGAAAGTGATCAAGAAACAGAAAAGAACCTTGACAATAGAAGGCTATTATGGTGATAGGGAAGACCAAAACACAAACTCAAACAAGGACAAAATGTCCACAGAAGAAATCTCAAAGAATGCTATGAATTGGTCTCAAGCCCAAAGATACTTCTTTAAAGTGATAAAAGACTTTAAAAGACTAATAAAAGGGGCAGCTAGGTGGTACAGTGTAAAGAACACCACCCCTGAAATCAGGAGGACCTGAGTTCAAATCTGGCCTCAGACACTTAACACTTCCTAGCTGTGTGACCCTGGGCAAGTTACTTCATCCCAATTGTTTCAGCAAAATAAATAAAAGCTAATAAGAGAGATATAAGAAAAAATGAGAAGCATGCATGAAAGAACTAACAGCTTGGAAAAGGAAGGAAAAAATTGTCTGATGAAAATAACTCCTTAAAAAGTAGTATTAAGCAAATAGAAAAAAGATATACAAAAGCTAACTGAAGGAAATGGAAACTAATGACACTGTGAGACAGCAAAAATCAATCAAAAAACTAAAAAGAATAAAAAAAATGGAAAAAAATGTGAAATATCTCATTGAAAAAGCAGCCAACCTGGAAAATAGATTCAGAAGAGACAATTTAAAAATTGTTGGCTTATTTGAAAACCATGACCAAAAAAAAGAGCCTGAATAGCATTCTTAAAGAAACCATTAAGAAAAACTGCCCCAATATTTTAGAAACAGAGGGAGAAATCCTTCAAGGAACATTGTTGTGAAATTCCAGAACTACAGTATCAAGGAAAAAAATACTGCAAGCTGTCAGACAAAAACAAATATCAAGGAGCAACAATCAGGATTACCCAGGATCTGGCTGCTTCTACAATAAAGAAGAGGAGGGTCTGGAATACCATATTCTGGAAGGCAAAGGACCTGGGGTTACAACCAAGAATTAACTACCCAGTGAGACTCAGCATCGCCATTCAGGGGAGGTGAAGTAAGAGGCTTTCAATCATTTCTATTGAAAAAAATCACAACTAAACAGAAAATTTAATCTACAAATAGGACTCAAGAGAAGCATAGAAAGGTAAACAGGGGAATATATATATATATATATGTACATATATATATATATATTATTTAAAGGTTAAACTGCTTACATCCATAGATAGAAAAATGATATTTGTAACTCTTGAGTTACTGTCTGTCACTGGGGCAGACAGAAAGGTCTTCACATGAACTGAAGGTGTGGTTATAAATGGATTCTGATGTGATGACATCAAAGACAAGGGATATTAAGGAGTGTAAAAATCTGTACTGAAAAAAGAAGAAGGGTGAGGTATAATATGAAAATTACTTCATGTGAAGAGATACAAAAAAAATCTATTACAATTGAGGGAAAGAAAGGACATGGATGAGCACTGTCTGAAGCTTGCTCTCATCAATTTTGACTCTGAGAGGGAAAATCTTAATGATTCAATTGGATCTAGAAATTTTTTAACTTTCTAAAGAAGTAGCAAGAGAAAGAGGAAAGAAAAGGGAGGGTCAGAATAGAATGAAGGACAGAAACACTAGGGAAAAAGTAAAAGAAGGGAGGAAGGGGTGATAGAAAATAAGGTAGTGGATGGGCTGGGTAGAAAAACTCTATTGGGAGAAAGGGGAAGAGGAGATAGAAGATAAGGGAGTGGGTGGGGTGGATAAAAACATCACCACTAACAGAAGGGGGAGTGGTGAGAAGAGATAACCATCTAAAGACAGGGTGGGAAAGATACAACAAAAGTATATACAAGAGAAAAAATAGGATAGAGGGAAATACAGAGTTCCTAATAATAACTGTGAATGTGAAAGGGATGAACTCTCCTATAAAATGGAAGTGAATAGCAGAGCAGATTAAAAAACAGACTTATATAATATGTTATTTATAAAAAAACATATAACAAAGAGAGATAAAAAAGAGTAAAGATAAAAGACTGGAATAGAATTTATTATGCTTCTGCTGAAGTAAAAAAAAAGTAGGGGTAGCAATGCTGATCTCAGATAAAGTAAAAGTAAAAATAGATCTTATTAAAAGATATAAGGAAGGAAAGTACTTCTTGATAAAGTATACCATAAACAATGAAATAGTAATGATACTACATATGTGGTATAGCAACCAAATTCCTAAAGATTTTAAGTCAGTTACAGGAAGAAAGAGACAGAAAAAATATACTAGTTTTCAACATTTTCTTCTCAGAATCGGACAAATCTAATCACAAAATAAGCAAGAAAGAAACTAGGGAGGTTAATAGAATCCTAGAAAACCTAGATATGATAGACATATCTATGAGAAAATTGAATAGGGACAAAAAGGAATATACCTTTGCCTTGGTACTACATGCTACCTACACAAAAATTGAACATATATTAATTCATAAAAACTCCACAATCAAATGTAGAAAGGCAGAAATAATAAATGATTCCTTTTCAGATCACAATGCAATAAAAATTATATTCAACAAAGGGTCAGGGAAAGATAGACTAAAAACCAATTGGAAATTAAATAATCTAATTCTAAATAATGACTGAGTAAAACAACAAATCACAGAAACAATCCACAATTTCATCCAAGATAATGACAATATTGAGACAATGTATCATAACCTATGGGATGCAGCAAAAGCAGTTCTTAGGGGAAATATTATATTTCCAAATAGCTACTTGAATAAAATAGAGAAAGAGAAGATGAATTAAATGGGCATGTATCCAAAAAATCTTGAAAAAGAAGAAATTAAAACCCCCCAATTAAATACCAAATTAAATATTCTGAAACTTAAAGGAGAGATTAATAAAATTGAAACTAAGAAACCCAATGAACTAAAAATAAAACTAAGAGTTGGTTTTATTAAAAAAAACTCAACAAAATGGATAGACCTTTACTTAATTTGATAAAAGGAAAGCAAAACAAAACAAAAAACCAAAAAACAAAACAAAAACAAAAACAAATCACCAGCATCAAAAGTGAAAAGGGTTAAACTTACCACCAATGAAAAAGAAATTAACACAATAATTAGTTACTATTTTGCTCAATTGTATGGCAACAAGTCTTACAGTCTAACTGAAATAGATGAATATTTACAAAAATATAAATTGTTCAGGTTAACAGAAAAAGAAATAAATTATCTAAATAGTTCAATTTTAGAAAAAAAGAAACTGAAGAAGTCACAAATGAACTCCATAAGAAAAAAATCTCCATGGCCACATGGATTCACAAGTGAATTCTACCAAACATATAAAGAACAATGAATTCCAATACTATGTAAACTCTTTGGAAAAATAGGTAAAGGAGTACTATCAAATTCCTTCTATGAAACAAATATGGCACTGATATCTAAACCAGGAAGAGTCAAAACAGATTAAGAAAATTATACACCAATCTCCTTAATGAATATTGATGCAAAAATTTTAAATAATACATTAACAAATAGATTACAACAACTTATCATCATGATGATATACTATGACCAAGTGGGATTTATAGGAATGCAGGACTGGTTCAATATGAGGAAATCTATTATCATAATTGAACATATTAATAACAACACCTACAGAAATCATATGATAACCTCAATAGATGCAGAAAATGCTTTTGACAAAATACAGCATCCATTCCTATTAAAAGTTACTAGAGAACATAGGGATAAAGGGAGCTTTTCTTAAAATAATAAGCAATATTTATCTAAAAATAACAGCAAGCATTATTTGTAATGGAAAGAAGTTGAATTTCCAATAAGATTAGAGATGAAACAAGGATGCACATTATCACCACTGTTATTCAACATTGCACTAGAATATTGGCTTTAACAATAAGAAAAGAAAAAAGAAAATAAAGGTATTAGAATTGGCAAAGAGGAAATAAAACTATCATTCTGGGCCTATAATAGGATGATATACTTAGAGAATCATAGAAAATCATCCAAAAATCTACTGGAAACAACCTACAGCTTTAGCAAAGTTGCAGGATATAATATAAACTCACACAAATCACCAGCATTTCTATGTAGTACCAACAAAACCCCTCAACAAGAAATAGAAAGAGAAATTCCACTTAAAAAATTATTGTAGACAAAATAAAATACTTGGGAATTTATCTGCTAAGATGAATCCAAGAACTATATGAGTATCATTACAAAACGCTTCTCACAGACTTGCATGAACTGATGCTCAGTGAAGTGAGCAGAACCACGAGATCATTATTCATGGCAACAACAATACTATATGAGGATCAGTTCTAATGGACATGACTCTCTTCAACAATGAAATGCTTCAAATCAGTTCCAATTGTTCGGTGAAGAGAGTCATATACACCCAGAGAGAGGGATGTGAAATGTGGACCACAACATAACATTTTCATGTTCTCTATTGAGGTTTGCTTGCATTGTATTTCCTTTATCCGATTTTTCTTTCTTGTAGATACAATTTCTCCTGCACAAAAAATGATGCAATAACTATACATATATTCGATTTCTTAAGTATTCTAACATAATTATCATGTAGTGGATATCCTGCCATCTAGGGGAGGGATGGGGAGAAGGGGGGAAAATTTGTAACAGAAAGCTTTGTAAGGGTTATTGTTTAGGAATTACCCATACATATGTTTTGCAAATTAAAAAAAAAACGCTTCTCACACAAATAAAGTCAGATCTAAACAATTGGAAAAATATCAATTGCTCATAGGTAGGCCAAACTAATATAACAAAAATCACGTCTGCCTAAATTGTTCTACTTGTTCAATGTCATAGCAATCGAACTGCCAAAAAATATTTTATAGAACTTGAAAAGATAATGATAAAATTCATCTGGAAGAAAAAAAGATCAAGATTATCAAGGGGATTAATGAAAAAAAAATACAAAGGATTGTGCCTTAGCAGTACCAAACCTAAAACTGAATTACAAAACAGAAGTCATCAAAACCATTTGATACTGGCTAAGAAATAGAGTAGTGGATCAGTGGAGTAGATTAGCTACACATGACACAATAATCAAAGCCTATAGCAATCTAGTATTTGATAAATCCCCAAACTACAGTTTATGGAATAAAAAAATAACAAAAATTGCTGGGAAAACTAAAAAATAACATGTCAGAAACTTGGCATAAACCTACATCTCACACCCCATACCAAAATAAAATCAAAATGAGTACATGATTTGGGCATAAAGAATGATACCATAAATAAATTAGGAGCACAAGGGATAATTTTTCTATCAGATCATTGGAGAAGAGAGGAATTTATGACCAAAGAAGAACTAGAGAACACTATTAAAGGCAAAATGGACAAATTTGATTATGTTAAATTAAAAAGGTTTTGCAGAAACAAAACCAAAAGAAACAAGATTAAAAGGCATATACAAAGCTAGGAAAAAATAATTTCAGCCAGTGTTCCTCATAAATGTACCATTTATAAAATATGTAAAAAACTGTGTCAGTTTTTTAAGAATACAAGTCATTCTCCAATTGATAAGTGGTCAAAGGATATGAAAAGATATTTTTCAGATGACAAAATTAAAATCATCTATATTGTATGAAAAAATGCTCCAAATCATTATTGAGTTGAGAAATGCATATTTAAATAATTTTGAGGCATTACCTCATACCCCTCAGATTGGCCTCCCAAGATGACAGGAAAAGTTAATGATAAATGTTGGATGTGATGTGGGAAAACTGGGACAGTAATGTATTGTTGGTGGAGTTGTGAAACGATTCAGCCATTCTGGAGAGCAATTTGAAACTATGTCCAAAGGTCTATAAAACTGTTCATACCCTTTGGCCCAGCAGTGCCATTACTGGCTATGTATTGCAAGGAAATCATAAAAGAGGGAAAAGCATCCACATGTGCAAAAAACATTTGTGGCAGCTCTTTTTGTAGTAGCAAAGCATTGGAAAATGAGTAGATGCCCATTAGTTGCAGAATGGCTGAACAAGTTAAGATATATAAAGGTAATGGAATATTATTGTTCTATACAAAAGGATGAACAAGCTGATTTTAGAAAGGCTGAGTGAAAGAAGCAGACCTAAGAAGATATTGTACACAATAATAGCAAGAATGTGCAATGATCAACTATGGAAGACTTGGTTCTTCTCAATGGTCCACAGCAATCCCATTAGACTTTGGACAGAAAATGCCATCTGCATCCAGAAAAAGAACTAAGGAGGATTTAATATAAATCAGCACATGCCATATTCCCTTCTCTTTTTCTGTTTTTTTCTCTCTTTCCCATGGTTTTTCCCTTTTGTTCTAATTTTTCTCTCCCAACATGATTCATAAAGCAATGTGTATTTAAAAAATAAATAAATAAGAAAACCAAGAATTAGGACAGACTTTTTGGAGGTGGCATGAGTTTATCTTGGCATAATTAGCCCCAATTTGGGTTTTAGAACTAGAAATGAGTAAACATTCTCCATTCTAGGGATTCTTATGTGTGTGCATATGTGTGATGGACATAGTTGCCAATCTGGTGAATTCCACTTTCTCAGAAATAATGTTATTTATAAAAGTTTTTTTTGCACCCAATGCTTCCATTTCCTCAAATTTTGCTATCTCTTTATTTCACTTAGTCAATTAATAAACATTTATTAAATGGTATGTGCCCAAATTATGCTAAGTATAGGATATGCAAATAAAAAGTAAAGCAGTGTCTACCCTCAAGGAGCTTATGTTCTAATTAAGGAAGAGCAAGAAATCCCAGGATCACAAAATAATAACATTTCAGAATTGGAAAAGGCTAATGAAGATTTAGCTCTAGTTATACTCAGAAAGTATTATCAAGCACTTAAGTAGTCACTGAGTCATCACTTCAGGAGAGCATGACTGCAGTCTGGCAATGTTTAATGAAGACATGTTGGCTTTTAAAAATTTTGCTTTCTATTTTGAATGTGCAGCAACAAGATATTCAATAGCTGGGATTTTAATCCTCCTTTGCCAGGATTGGAATTCAAACTTCCTGACTTCAAAATTTCAAACTTGACTATTCTCCTTTTTCTAAAACATTGAAGCAATACCTGTCCCCTTCCAGACCCATGGGTATCTCTTTTCACAATTTCACAAAGATTATTTATAGTAGCTCACTAATAACATTCAACAGTGCTTTCAATTCAATAATTTGTTGTTTATTTGGGCCTAGTGACTTGAACTCATCAAAGCTAGTGAGGCACACTCTTAATTTTCAGCCTCGTTATCTTAGGTAACTATTCCCTCTTGAGCATTTTTTCTTGTTTTAAGACAAAAGAGAATTACTCCAAATAGAGAAGTAAAGTAAGAATTAAGTGGTTGTACCTTTTTCTTTCATACAATATCTTTCTGTCTACTCCAAGTATTAATATTAGTTGTTCCATAACTCTCTTACCTCATAAAACTTACAGTCTACCACCCTTCATTTTGGGTGTCTTTAGGATTCTGAGGCAATGACAGCTTATTCCAAATTTTATGGTTCTTGATACAATTTTTCTTTCAACTTCTTTCATACTTTTAAAATTATTCAGTAAATTCCTTATATATCTACAAAGTAGCTTTAGATGACTTTTCCTTCACCTTTTTTGGCCCATTAGTTGAAAAATACTATATATCTGAGGAAGGAGGAGTGATGCAAGATATGTATTACTATTATAAAGGGATACAATCTCAGAAATTTGTAAGCTTTTATAGATTGTATCTTGGTCCCTGGAACATATTTCCTATTTGTGATTTAGTATCATTCAGTTCCTATGCAATCAGGTGCTTCCTGCCTTTTTCTTTTTTTTAGCACTGTATTTTTACCATAGCAAATATTACATGGGATAAAGTCATATAGATTTATTATAGTCAATTTGAACAGATACAATAGAAATAAGGATTGGCTCCCTGATTTCATGGTAAAATAACTGCCACTACAACTATCCCTCCTTCTTTGTAAATTAAGGACTTAAAGCGTTGCCTAGTCTGCTGAGAAGTTAAATGAATTGCCTAAATGACCTAACGAATATGTGTGAGAGTTAGAAGTTGAACTTATTTCTTCTAAGCTTCAAATCTGGCTCTATCCACTACACCAAATGAAAGGGATAGGCCTTAGAGGGAGAAACAATGTACTATTTTGTATTTAGAGTACAGAAGAGGAAAGGAGAGGAAGGAGGAGTCAGTAAAAGAAGAGCTGGATTTGGAGCTGGGGTCCTGACCCTCACTCCTGGATCTGCTATTTACTCCTTATGGGATTTTGAGTAAATGGCTTCTCTCCCAAGAATCTATTTTGGCATCTGTAAAATGAAGGGGTTGGACTCAATGACTTATGTCTAAGGCACCTTCCAGAGAAGAATCTATGAATCTTTGAAGAATATATTTAAATCTCTCTTCCCAAGTAATATAGGAACTTTAAGAGAAAGACTTGAGCATTCAGATAAAGAGTTCTAGACCCATTACTATTAGAAGTGGACTCAGTTCTCAACTACAGAGAGTTCCAGAACATGAGAACCTTGCTTACTAGGCAAATCCCTCAAGGAGCCAGAGAAGAAATCCTAACGAATCACATAAGTCACTATGAATCATTCTCAAGAACAGATGACCATGGTGAGTAAACTTTTTAGGGTTGAAAACTGGTAAGTGGCATGTGTGTGTTATCAGAGGAATCTTTGTAAATAATTATGGAAACATAATCTAATCAAGTCCTTCTGGAGCTTTTTCATGGCTTTGCTCTATTCTGCAAGGGAACCTATAGCCCCAAATTTCTTTTGCTCACTGACAGAGTACAGTATAAAGAGCAGATGGGGATTCCAAGGCTCATACTTCATTTCCCCCTCAGAATTCCTCTCTTTCTACTGAACAAATCTGTCTGGGACTTGAATATAAACATCAAAGCCCCGACTTTTCCTGGCTAATAAGTTCAGAAGTAGACTAATTTCCGGTGCCAAATGTGAACAGGAATATCCTTTAATAATGTACTGTGAGGGAATGCACAGTGGAGAGGAGCCAAGTTGTTTACAGGAGTCCAATTTAATTTGCCTTCTCAAGGAGACTATTTTTCACTGACTCATGGGCTTATGCTCCTTTGGCAGCATTTGGTTATACAAATTGCAAATATTAGGGGGAGTTATCATTGATTCAAAAAGATATCTGAATAGCCTTGCTTATTTCTCAAGCTTTGAGAGGTTCAAAACTGGAGGCCAAAATGTAATACCCCATTTTGAGCTCCCACAATATGAACATATGCTGGAAGAGTTAGAAAATAATCACATGAGATATGCAAAATGATAGGAACTGAATTTTGAAGGGCAAGAGAGGAGACATCATTGAATGTATATTTGAAAGATGGTAATATAGAATCAAATAATATTACATCCTAATTTGGATGACAGGTGAATTTATTCTATATTTCTCCAGAGGGAAGAAAAAGGAAGAAGGAAGTAAACAAACATTATTAAGTACCTATTATATTCCAGGTACTGTAGGAAGTACTAAGTATTTTACAGATATTACCAATCAGTTGAATAAAAAACAATAAATGAAAATGGCAAAAACAAAATTTAGGACTCATATCATAGACTAACCACAGAAAATTTCCTAGCAATTAAAGATTTTCCAAAAATCAAAAAGAGTGCTTCAGGAAACACTGTGTTCCTCTTCATCAGAAGTCCCAAACAAGTCAGGAAGACCACTTCTTGTATGTTATACTAAGAATTTTTTTTCAATTATTTGTTCTTGATTGCCACTGAAATCTTTTGAATTTTTCAATTTAATTATTCCATTTGAAATGCTTCTTCAAAGATCATTCAAGTCATCCATTCAATTGGTTATACTTTCCCAATGAATATCTATAATCTTCTACTCATAGTACTCATATTCACTTCTACATTTCCTTCCTTAAATTCACTCCGTTTGCCTTAGAGGCAAAGCACTTTCTATTGCTAAAAAGTTGACTCTTTCCCTCAGTCTATTTGATTCACATTGCAAACCAGTAGTGAAGTCCAGGTTTCTGTGTCTTCACTTTGGCTCTCAAGTACTCAAGAAACAGTTTAGTTGGTCATAGGTGGGATTCTAATTTTCATAACTCTTGTCTCTAAGTCGTTTATTATTTCATCATGAAATCTCTACATATAATATTTTAAGACTTACAAAAGCACCCTTTAAAAACCATTAATAATCATATCCAAATATTAATTTTCTATTTTGTAATTGTGGGAACTGAATCATAGAGTCATTGCATTAGTTACAATGCTAGTGTGCGCTGAAGTAAAGTTCAAACTCAGATATTCTGATGCTGTGTTTAGTGTTCTTTGCACTTAACAACTAAAATAATTTTCTTGCTCTGGATTCAAATGTTTACTTCACAATTCTGACCAGCAGAACTTTTCACTCATTGAGGAGCCTGTTTGTGCCTGCTAGGAATATGTAACTGCCAAGGAAATGAATATTCTCCATCTCTGTACTCATTGTCTAGTAGTTGTTTCCAAAGGTACCTAAAGAACACTGGAATTTGAAAAGAGAGAGCAGAAAGATGGTCCTGGCCAAATCACCTAATCTCTTAAGCATGCACTTTCCTCATCTTTAGAATGATAGTCATCATCATTAACATTGTCAGCAGCAGCATCACTGGCATCATCATTGTCATTGTCATTATTATTGTAACATGATGTGCTTCATATAACTGAAGGAAACTTCTTTATTAGGTAATAGGGAAATGCATGTTAACAATATTATCAGGCTAAATCCTTTTTAACCTTAGCCCACTTCAATTAGTATTATAATTACAATAAATTCTGTTCCTTGACTTGGAAAAACAACAAAGAACTCCCAATATCATGAGCACTTATTGATAATTATATAATATTATTATGGAACAATTAGGTGCCACAGTGGATAGAGCATCAGGCTTGGAGTCAGGAAGTCTCATCTCCCTGATTTCAAATTTAGCCTTAGACACTTATTAGCTGTGCGATACTGGACAAGTCACTTACCTCTATTTACCTCAGTTTCCTCACCTGTAAAATGAGGGTAGAGAAGGAAATTGCAAAACACTCTACTATCTCTGCCAAGAAAACCTCAGATGGGATCAGAATAGTCAGATGTAACTAAAATGACTTAACAACAAGAAATTATTTTGCCTATGACAGTCAGTATGGAAGAGTAGATAGCTTCATTTTAAATGTATAATGACTGTGTGACTCTGGGCAAATCATTTAACCTTTCAATGCTCTAGGCAACTCTCAAGATTATAAATGGCAGAAAATATGTAATCTGCATTGGCAGAGGTAGTTTTCTCACATGGAAATTCCCAAAAGAAATGAAATAATTGATCTAATCCCTACCCACTATCTTATTGTTACTGACTGGTTTCTAGGGCCATACTTGTTCTCTTTCTTTCATGTAATTTAATTCTGCTAATAGAAGAAAAAATATATTTGAAGTGGTAGGTCTCTATGCCGAATATAGAAGCTCTCTATCTTGTTTCTTAGACTAATAGTGATAATATCCCACATTTATATTTTAAATTAACTTTTTTATTTTTCCACACATGTGCAAAGATAATTTTCAACACTCACTATTGCAAAACCTTGTGTATCAATTTTTTTTCTCTCTCTCCCCTCTCCCATAAATAGCAAGAAATCCAATATAGGCTAAACATGTGCAATTCTTCTAAATAGATCTCCACCTTCATTGCGCTACAAAAGAAAAATCACATCAAAAAGTGAAATGAAAAAAAAAGAAAAGAAAGAAACAAATAAAAACAACAACAACCAAGGCAAGAACACTGTGCTTTGATCCATATTCAGTCTCCATAATTGTCTCTCTGGACGAAGATGGCTCTTTATTGCTAGTCTATTGAAATTGTATGACTAAAGTTCCTGATAAAATTGAGTTAAAGAGAACCATGTCCATCAGAATTGATCATCATATAATCTTGTTGCTGTGTATAATCATCTCCCGGTCTACTCATTTCACTTAGCAGCAGTTCATGTAGTTCTCTCCAGGCCTCTCTGAAATCATCTTGTGCGTCGTTTCTTACAAAACAATAATATTCCATAACATTCACATACCATAATTTATTTAGCCATTCTTCAATTGATGGACATCCATTCAGTTTCCAGTATCTTGCCACTACAAAAAGGGCTGCCCCAAACATTTTTGCACATGTGGGTCCCTTTCCCTCCTTTAAGATCTCTTTGGGATATAGGTCCAGTAGAAACACTGGGGGGTCAAAGGGTATACACAATTTGATAACTCTTTGAACATAGTTCCAGATTGCTCTTCAGAATGATTGGATCCAATCACAGTTCCACCAACAATGTATCAGTGTCCCAGTTTTCCCACATGCCCTCCAACACTCACCATTATCTTTTCCTGTCATCTTAGCCAATCTGACAGGTGGTATCTCAGAGTTGTCTTACTTTCCATTTCTCTGATCAATAGTGATTTGGAGCAACTTTTCATATGACTAGAAATGGTTTTGATTTCATCATCTGAAAACTGTCTGTACATATTCTTATAAATATTAGTCAGTTCTCTATGTTTTAGAAATGAGACCTTTATCAGAATCTTTGAATGAAAGAATATACTTTGAATGTAAAAATGTTTTCCAGTTCATTGCATCCCTTCTAATCTTGCCTGCATTTGTTTTGTTTGTACAAAAAACTTTTAAATTTGATATAGTCAAAATTATCTATTTTGTGATTAATCATGATCTCCAGTTCTTCTTTGGTCACAAATTCCTTCCTCCTGTACAGATCTGAGAGGAAAACCATCCTACATTCTTCTAATTTGTTTATAATATCATTCTTTATGTCTGGATCATGAATCCACTCCGACCTTATCTTGGTATATGGTGTTAAGTGTGGGTCAATACCTAGTTCCTTCCATACTAGTTTTCAATTTTCCCAGCAGTTTTTGTCAAATATTGAGTTTTTATCCCAAAAGCTGGGGTCTTTGAGTTTATCAAGCACTAGATTACTATAGTCATTGACTATTTTGTCCTGTGAACCTAACCTCTTTCACTGATCAACTACTCTGTTTCTTAGCCACTACCAAATGGTTTCGATGACTGCGGCTTTATAATATAGTTTTAGATCAGGTACAGCTAGGCCACCCTCATTTGCTTTTTTTTTCCATTAATTCCCTTGAAAATCTTGACCTTCTGTTTTTCCAGATGAATTTTGTTGTTATTTTTTCTAGGTCAGTAAAATAATTTCTTGGGAGTTTGATTGGTATAGCACTCAATAAATAGATTAGTTTAGGTAGTTTTGTCATTTATTATATTTGCTCGATCTATCGAAGAGCACTTGATATTCTTCCAATTGTTCAGATCTGACTTTCTTTGTGTGGAGACTGTTTTGTAGTTTTGCTCATATAGATCCTAACTTTCCTTTGGCAGATATATTCCCCAATATTTTATATTATCGACAGTTATTTCAAGTGGAATTTCTCTTTGTATCTCTTGCTGTTGGATTTTGTTTGTGATGTATAAAAATGCTGATGATTTTATGTGGATTTATTCTGTATCCTGCAAGTTTGCTAAAGTTGTGGATTAATTCTAATAGTTTTTAGTTGGTTCTTTAGGGTTCTCTAAGTATATCAACATATCATCTGTAAAGCATGATAATTTGGTTTTTTCATGACCTACTCTAATTCCTTTAATCACTTTTTTCTTGTCTTATGGCCAAAGCTAGCATTTCTAATACAATACTGAATAGTTATGGTGGTAGTGAGCAACCTTGTATCACCCCTTATCTTATTGGGAATGGCTCTGGTTTATCACTGTTACATATGATGGTAGCTGATGGTTTTAAATAGATGCTACTGACTATTTTTCGGAAAAGTCTATGTCTATATTCTCTAGTGTTTTTAATAGGAATGGATGTTGGATTTTATCAAGTGTTTTTTTTCTGCATCTATTGAGATAATCATATGTTTTTTGTTAATTTGTTTATTGACATAGTCAATTATACTAATAGTTTTCCTTATATTGAACCATCCCTGCATTCCTGGTATAAATCCTACTTGGTCATGGTGTATTATTCTGGGGATGATTTTCTGTAATCTCTTTGCTAAAATTTTATTTAAATTTTTTGCATCATTCATTAGGGAGATTGGTCTATAATTTTCTTTCTCTGTTTTTGTTTTACCTGGCTTAGGTATCTGTACCATGTCTGTGTCATAAAAGGAATTTGGTAGGAGTCCTTCATTCCCTATTTTTTCAAATATTTTATGTAATATTGGAGTTAATTGTTCTTGAAATGTTTGGTAGAATTCACATGTAAATCCATCTGGTTCTGGGGATTTTTTTAGGCAGTTGATTAATGACTTGTTCTATTTCTTTTTCTAAAATTTCCACTTCAGTTAATCTGGCAATCTGCATTTTTGTAGATATTCCTCCATTTCACTTAGGTTATCAAATTTATTGGCATAAAGTTTGGCAAAGTAACTCCTAATTATTGCTATAATTTCCTCTTCATTGGTTGAAAGTTCAACCTTTTAATTTTTGAGACTAACAATTTGATTTTCCTCTTTCCTTTTTCTAATCAGATTAATTAGAGGTTTATCTATTTTGTTGTTTTTTTCATAAAACCAACTTTTAGTTTTGTATATTAATCCAATAGTTTTTTTTTACTTTCAATTTTATTAACCTCTCCTTTTATTTTTAGGATTTCAAGTTTGATATTTGATTGGGGGTTTTTAATTTGTTCTTTTCCTAGCTTTTTTAGTTGTAAGACCAATTCATTGATTTTCTCTTTCTCTATTTTATACAAATAAGTATCTAGAGATATAAAATTTCCCCTTATTACCTCTTTGGCTGTATCCCATAAATTTTGCTATGTTGTCTCGTTATTGTCATTCTCTTGGATGAAATTAGTAATTGTGTTTGTAATTTACTTTTTCACCCATCCATTCTTTAGGATGAGATTATTTAGTTTCCAATTGCTTTTTGGTCTATTTTCTCCCGGCCTTATATTGCACGTGATTTTATTGCATCATGATCTGAAAAAAATAACTTTTCTGACATTTTGTTTACCTCCTTAACTTCTTTCTTATTTATTTTGTGGTTTGATTTATCTAGATCTGAGAGAGGGAGGTTGAAATCCCCCATTATTATAGATTTGCTGTTTATTTATTCTTGCATCTCTCTGAACTTTTGCTCTAGGAATTTCCATGCTATACCACTTGGTGCATATATTTTAGTATTT
This sequence comes from Myrmecobius fasciatus, assembly GCA_023553655.1. Taxonomy (NCBI): domain Eukaryota; kingdom Metazoa; phylum Chordata; class Mammalia; order Dasyuromorphia; family Myrmecobiidae; genus Myrmecobius; species Myrmecobius fasciatus. The sequence goes on from JAJPUD010007639.1 coordinate 101,232, forward strand.
TATACTGATTAGAGTTATTTTAATATGATATCTTCTACTTTTGTGGGGTTTAGTTTGTGATATCTAAGAATGATGATTTATGTGAATCTACTTTATTTCTTGCTATATTGATAAAATTAGTAATTGTTTTTTAAATAACTTTTAGTTGAATCTTTGGGATTTTTAAAAATATATCATCATATTGTTTGCAAAAATAGATATAGTTTATTATCTCAGCCCATTTTCTGATTCCTTCTTTTTCTTTTTCTTCTCTAGCACTCTTGCTAGAATTTCCAAAACAATATTAAATAATATTGCTGCCAGTGGGTATCCTTATTTTACAACTAATCTTTCTGGAAAGTCTACTAGCTTATCCTCATTACAAATAATGATGATTGATAGTTTTAGGTAAATGCTTTTTTAATTAAAATAAAAATGCATTCATACCAATACTTTCTAATGTACCTTAGAAAATATTTTTCTGCATCTATTGATATAATCATATTTTTAAACTTTTCTTATTAATATAATCATGTTAATACCTTTCGTTATGTTAAACATCACTGCATTTCTGGTATAAATCCCACTTGATTGTAATGTACAATTGTTGTAATATATTGTACTTGTCTTTGTTTTTCATATATATCCCAAATATTGGCACAGTACTTTCTTTGCCCATAGTAAGCATTTCAATTTTTTAATTTTTGTGCACCCTTATGTGTAGGTTGGTAAAAAGAAAGAAAAATTTAAAGCCAACTTGTCTAGGCAAAACATCTGGTTTATTAGCTTCATTTTCTACTTTTTATTGAGATACTTTGTTATTGTCAGAATATGGCTATCCCCATGGTCTCATATTCTATTTTGAATGCTAAGTGATTCTTTGTATGTATGGGAATAGAAATGTACTCTAATTCTCCATACCAGGTGCAAAATTCTTATTTTCTTTTTTTTTTATTGGCCATGATAAGCCCAACATGCAATGTTAATATTTGTCATTTCTGTCATAAATTTACTTGACTCTCTGACCTTTGAAATATCCTGGGTTCCTTGGAAAATGAATTTCCATTCTGAGAATTCCTTGGTGCTTTTGGTATATAAAACAAACATATTTGACACTCTATTTGGGAACTTAACTTTCTTAATCCCATTTCTCCTCCCTTAATATTCTAGGGATTATCACATATGAAATTCTCATCATTTGTCAGATGATGACTCCATGAAAAATTGACTCTGTCTGAAAGTACTGGCTGGTTGTTAGTAAACTGGGCAAGACAAAACATAGTTCCTATATTGGAGTGGAGATAGGTATAGAGTAGGGATATACAACTTGTCATTGATAATTCAAGGTGAGACATATTTTGAAGATAACATAGTACACTGGAAAAAATATGGCTCTAGAGTAATGCATAATACCGATGAGATCTCAGACAACTCATTAAGTATTTCTTCTCCAGAGGCTCCACATGAGCATGTTGGATCAGATGGCTTTTGAAGTACTGCCCAGTTCTGCATGAATGATACTGTAATTTATAATAATTAAATTAATGTAATTAAAGGGCTGAAATGGAGGCAGAATATCTAGGGAAATTTGCAAAGAGAATCTCCACATAACAGGTTGCTAGAATTCAGATGAATTTTAGGGAATAGGCAGAGAGTTGACCTGTGATTTCACTCACTTATAAGCTAGGTAATTCTTAAAAAGAAAACAAAATTCAAGTTGGCCTCTTTTCATGGCCTTAAAGAAGTGGCTAAACTGAAGTGAGAGGTAAACATGAAGGGGTCACACAAGACAAGAGATGAAAATGAACCTTAGAGATATTCAGACTAAAATTCCTCAGTAATACCAAAAAGTAATACCCATATCACATTTTTCTCCAAATATACCATTCATCATACTGAACCTAATGAGCCTTCCTTTATAATAGAAATGCTCAATGCTCAAATAGCTTTTTGGTTGCATTTATTCAGCATTCTTTCCAACAATCTTGGGTAATATTTGTTTATATTCTCCCATGGCTTTGCCATGATAGGTAGACCCAACATCTTAGAAATTTTCCTATGTATCTCTCAACTATTTTTAGAATATCAGTAAAATATCAAACATCTACTTATTATACTTTACTCTTGTCATGTGAGTTTCTTTTGTTAATATACATCTTTCTCATGGCTAAATTCCAGAACTATCATACCAAGGAAAAGATATTATGAGAAGCCAGAAAGAAACAATTTAAATATCGGGGAGCCACAATTAGGATCACACAGGACCTAGCAGCTTCTACTTTGAAGGATCGAAGGGCCTGGAATCAGATATTCCGAAGGGCAAAGGAACTTGGATTACACCCAAGAATAAGTTACCCAGCCAGAATGAGCATTATCTTCCAGGGAAGAAGAAGGTCATTCAATGATATAGGAGAATTTCACCTATTTCTACTGAAAAGACCAGAACTGAACAAAAAATTTGATCTACAAACAAAGAACACAAGAGAAACATAAAAAGGTAACAAGAAAAAAAACTCTTGAGAACTATATTTATGTTATAGATACTTATAGATTGAGGGTTGATTTTATGAATCTATTATTACATTATGATTATTATATGATTACTGTGATTTTATGATTATTATGATATGATTATTGTGATTTTATGATTATTATGATATGATAAACTGAAAAAGAAATTAGAGATAGAAAAGGAATAACACTGGAAGAAGAGGAAAAGGAGGTAAAATAAGGGAAATTACATCACATGTAAAGGCAAA
>JAJPUD010007640.1:0-27503 GCA_023553655.1 Myrmecobius fasciatus
TTTCCCCATGTTTCTTCTAACTCTCTTTTAAGATTTTTTATGCAATCTTCAAAGAAAGCCTTGTGACATGGAGACCAATTTATGTCTCTCTTTGGGGCTTTTTCTGGAGTTGCTTTACCTTTAGGGGCCTCAGGATTTGAGGTCTGTTCTTCCCTCTCTCCATAAAAGTTGTCTATGGTGAGAGCTCTTTTTGGTTTTTTATTCATTTTTTTTTTCAAAGGTGTGAGGTCTGTTTAGGGCAAAGGTGGGACAGCTGCTTTAATTTGCCCTGGGGCAGTTCTGCTGATTGAGTTATTTCAGGAACTGGGCAGTTCTGCTGATTGAATTATGTCAGGGGCTGGGCAGCTCCGCTGATTGAATTATTTCTGGTGCTTATCAGACCTGTTGTTTGATTGATTGTTTTAAGGTGCTGTGTAATGGCAGCTAGGTCCGATGCTCATCAGGGGTTCAGTGGTTCACAATCTATCCCCCTCAAAAGGCAGACCCTCCAAACCACCTGCCCACAATCAGGACAAATTGTTCCAAGAGGCCCGCAGAAGACTCCCAGGTGTGTGAAAAGCACAACGCTCCCACTCCTGTTCTGACTCCTGTTACAGCTCCCTGCTTCAGCTCCCTGCCCGGGTCTCCCTGTGCTGCAATCTGGGTTCAGTAGGCCACCCCCTGCCCCATTAAAACAGACCTGTTTTGAGGTTCTTCCAGAGTATCTTCTTCTAGAATCGTGTTGTTCTCCGGATATTGTGGATTTTTTTGCTTCAGAATCAGTCTAGAGGCTTCATATTTTGTTGGTTTGAGGGGAGGTTAGAGGAGGTTACAGAGAATCCAGTCTGATCTCCGCCACCATGGCTCCATCCCCGGAAGGAATGCTCATGATTTCTTGTTGCACAAAAATATTCCTTTACATTTATATACCACAGTTTGTTCAGTCATTTGCCAATTGATAGGCATACCATTAATTTCTTATTGGAATATTTTCCCTTTGAAAAAGGCTGCTTTTAATATTTTTGCACATGTAGGTACTCTTCCATTTTTTATAATTTTGGGGGGATTCAGATCTACTAGTATTGTTACTAGAGGGTATACGTACTATTTGGCAGCCCCTTTGGGCACAGTTTCAAATTGCTCTCTAGAATGTTTGATTAATTTACAATTCTAACAGCACATTAGTTTCCCAATTTTACACTTCTTCTCCAATATTTATCACTTTCCTTTTTTGTTATATTAACCACTCTGGTAGGTGTGAGGTGGTATCTCAGAGTTATTTTAATTTATATTTTTCTAATTAGAAATGATTTAGAGTACTTTTTCACATTCTTATAGATATATTTGATTTTTTTCCATCTGAAAACTATCTGTTCATATCCTTTGACCATTTATTAATTGAGGAATGGCTTGTATTCTAATAAATTTGATTCAGTTCTCTATATATTTGAGAAATGAGAGATACTTGGTATAAAAATTGTTTCCCAGATTTCTGCTGAAGCCAAGAAGCTGCTCAAACTCTCCCAGTTTCCTTAGAAAATCACATGAAATCAAGCCTCTGAATAGAGTCTGATGGAATGAAATCTCTCTCCAGTTCAAGACAGACTGTAAAAAACTTCAAGAAATTTCAGTCTCACTGGAGTGAAAATGGTGTTCATCCCAGGTCAGATGGAGATTGGGAAAGCCAGTGAAAGGATCTTAATCACAGCAGATCAGCAACTGAGATCTTAAGTCCCAGCTCAGAAGGCAAATTCTGGAAAACCAGGCTGTTTCCTGGAAAGAGCGGGTAAAGTTACTCCTGCAAACACAAGGGGCCCCTGTGCTCAAAGTCAAGGCTCAGATTAGCACAGGAAACTTGAGGCACTACTCCTTTTACCCCAGAAGTAAAGCTCAACCATAAAAGTAAAAAAAAAGAAGAAATACCAAAAGAAAAGAAAAGAAAAAAAGAGAAAAGAAAAGAAAAGAAAAGAAAAGAAAAGAAAAGAAAAGAAAAGAAAAGAAAAGAAAAGAAAAGAAAAGAAAAGAAAAGAAAAGAGAAAATGAGCAGGAAACAGAAAAGAATCTTGACCACAGAAAACCACTATGGTGACAGGGAACACTAAAACACCAACTCATATGAGAACAAAATGTTCATAAAGAAAATCACAAAGAGTGATTTATATTATCATAAATATTAATAAATTTCACTCAGATTGTCAGATTTATTGGTATATTATAACTGGGCAAAATATTTCCTAATGATTGCTCTAACATTTTCTTCACTAGTAGCGATTTCAACATTTTCATTTTTGTTTCCTTCTCTCTTGTTTAATCAGATTAACCAATAGTTCATCCCCCCCCCATAAAACCAACTCTTAAATTTATAACCTCAATGGTTGCTTTTTGTTTCTTTGTTTTGATTCATCTTATTAACCTCAACTTTCATTTTCAGGATTTCCAACTTTGTCCTCAACTGGGGAATTTTAATATGTTCTTTCTCAATTTTTTTAATTGCATGCCCTATTCAGTGATCTGGGTTTTTTTCCCATTTTGTTGATGTAAAAATTTAGAGAAACAATTTTCTCCCTATGTACTGCTTAGGGGAACCCACCACCAATTTTGGTATGTTGTCTCATTATTATCTGTAATGAATTATTGATCATTTCTATTTGTTCTTTAACCCATTTATTCTGTAGGATTTTATTTAGTTCTCAATTAACTTTTAATCACTTTCCACTGCCATTTGTTCAATGTAATTTTATTGCATTATGATTTGAAAAGAATAGATTCAGTATATTTGACTTTTAAATTTTGATTTTGAGCTTTTTATGTCCTAATGTATGATCAATTTTTGTGTAGCTATCAGGTGTCACTGAGAAAAACATATATCCTTTGTTCCCATTTGGTTTTCTCTAAAGGTCTGTCATATATAATTCTTCTAATATTCTATTTACCACCTTAGTTCCTTTCTTGCTTATTATATGGTTGGAAATATCAAGTTCTGAGAGGGGACCCCCACTAGTATAATTTTGCTGTCTATTTCTTCTTGTAACTCACTTAACTTCTTTATCATTTGGAGCATATATGTTTAGTACTGATTGCTTCACTGTCTATGGCACCACTTAGAAAGATATCATTTTCCTCCTTAACTCTTTGAACTAGATCTATTTTTCCTTTTATCTTGTCTAAGACCAGGATTGCTATTCCTGCTTTTTTTTTACTTCAGGTGAAGCATAATGAAGTCTGCTCCATCCTATCACCTTTCTTCTCTCGGTGTCTCTCTACTTCAATTGTGTTTCTGTTAAAAAAACATATTGTAGAATTCTGTTTTTTTTATTTAGTCTGCTATCTACTTCCCTTTTATGGAAGAATTTCTCTTTTGCTACTTATGTATTTCCCTCTATCCCAATACTTTTGTTTGTCTGCTCTCTTCTTTCCCCCTCTCCCTTCCCACCTGTGTTTTGCTTTTGTCTACCACCTTTCCTGATTTATCCTCCCTTCTATCAGTATTCATCCCTTCCTTTAATTAATCTTCTCCCCTCCTACTTATCTGTCAGGCAAGAGATATCTGTATTCCACTGATTGTGTATAGTATTCCCTGATGAGAATAAGGTTTAAATAAGGCCCATCACCAATCATTCCATATTCCTCTCCACTTTAACTGGTCTTTCACTCCTCTTCATGTCAAATAATTGTCGCCAATATATCTCTCCCTCCCTTCTGTACCTAATGTATTCCTATATCTCATTCCTTGATTTTTTTTTCACTCCTTCAAATTTACCTTATACCTATCCCCTTTGTCTACATATATTCCCTTCTAGCTGTACTATTAGTGATACAATTTTTAAGAATTGCAAGTATCATCTTCCCATGTAGGAATGTAATCAGTTTAGCTCAACTAAATCCTTTGTTTCCTTTTCCCTTTTCACCTCTTTATGCCTCTCTTAGGGCTTGATCCTAGAGATCAAATTTTGAGTTACTTTTGCTCTTCTATTTATGAAAGCTTGAAATCCTTCTATTTGGTTGAATGAATAGTTTCCACTGGACATATTATGCTTAATTTTGCCAGGTTAAGGATTCTTAGTTGTAATCTTAGCTCCTTTGCCTTCCAGAATATCATATTCCATGAACTCCAATCCTTCAAAACTGCAGGTACCAGATCCTGTGTATTTCTGATTGTGTCTACTTGATATTTGAATTGTTTCTTTCATACCACTTGCAATTTTTTTTGACCTAATAGTTCTGAAATTTGGCTATAATGTTCATTGGGGTTTTTATTATGGGATCTCTTTTCTGAAATAATTGGTAGATTCTTGCAATGCCTATTTTGCCCTCTGGTTCTAGGACATCATGGAAGTTTTCCTTGATACTTTCTTGAAAGTTGCTGTCCAGGTCCTCCTTTTTTATTATGGCTTTAAGGTAGTGCAATAATTCTGATATTGCTATTTTCTAGGTCAGTTATTTTTTCCATAAACTATTTCAAGTTTTCTTCCTTTTTTCATTCTTTTTAATGTGTTTAATTAATTTTGGGGGTCTCATACAATCATTAGCTTCAACTTGTACAATTCTAACTTTTAAAGTATTGTTTTTCCTTTCTTTTCCATTTGACTAATTATATTCTTTAAGTGTATTTTTATATTTCCTTTTCCATTTAGTCAATTCTACTTTTTAAGCAGTTTTCTAAGTAATTGGTTCTTTTATCCTATTTCTCTTGCATCATTCTCATTTCTTTTTCCAACTTTTCTTCTTCCTCTTTAATATTATTTTAAGCTCCTTTTTCAAACTCTTCCATGAGTTCTTTTGGTACTTGAGACCACTTTCCATTTTTCTTTGGGGTTTTGCCCATAGGTATTTATTGTTGTCCTCTTCTGAGTTTGTATCTTTCCTGTCATCATAATAACTTTCTATGGTCATAATCCTTTTTTTTGTTGTTTTTGGCTCATTTTTTTTTGGTCTTTTTCTTTTCTTTTAAGTTTGAGCTCTGCTCTCAGGGTGGAAGGAGTACTGTTCCACACTCCTTGTGCCAGTGGCTACAGGACCTGGCTATTTACCTGAAGCCCTGAGGCCCAAATTTGCCCTTTGTATCTGGTGCTGCACCAGAGGGTAAGGTGGTGGTGGCTCGTGTTCCTGGAGACTATAAGAGTCTGGTCACTTATCTGGTGCTGAGCCAGGGTCTTAGTGGCAGTTTGTGGCATGTCCTAAGGCCTGGTAGGGCAATTGTGTTTTTCAGGGGTACATTGAAGCACATGGTAGTCTGGCCTAAAAAGATGGCAGTTTACCCAGGGCTACACTGAAACACATGGTGGCCTGGCTTTTGGAGGATACCTGTTTGACGAGATTTGTGTCACAGCATGTGGAGGACTGATCACTGGAGGATGACTGTTTCCCTGGGCTACATTGAAACACATGGTGGTTCCTAGAGCTGGAGTCCAACAGCTTCCCTATGTGAAGGCACATAAGCTGGTTGGCTGAGGTGGGGCTTGTTGCCAATTCAGTGGGAAGCTTCCTGTCCTGGATCTCTCTTTATCTGAGTGATACAGACCCCACCTGTGAAGCTTCCAAGTTTTCTGGGCCAAAATATTGTGTCCCTCTATCTCTGCTGATTCTGCTGTTTCAGAAACTGTCTTGGGGTACTATATTATGGTTGCCTAGAAGTGAACAAGGGAGAGATACAACAATTCACTTTTAATCTATCATGGCTCCCAAAAGTAGTTCTCCTCTATTATTGCATTTTCTGAAGAGTTAGAGGAAATAAAGTTAGATATGTAGGATGAAGCTAGCTATGGGAGACCATTAAGGCCAAAAAGAGCAATATGGATTAGATTGACAGACAACGAGCCACTGTAGTTTCTAAAACAGGGGACTATTACAAAATCAAGGTTTATCAAAGTTTTTAATGACACAGAGTACGTGATTCATTACACGAAAGAATCAAAATGCGGAATCATATTGACAGGCTGTAATGCTAAGCCAAAACCAAGCATTTTAAATTTAATATAACTATTTTCCTAAAGACAATATTGCTGAGACACTAGAGGGCTTCAGGCTAAAATGGACATCCCATAAACAAGAGAAACTAAAGTCACCTGGGAATTTAGGAAGGGGCTTTGAAGCTTCTGGGGCCTTTTGATTTCATTGGCAATTCCTTTCAAAGAGAAGACGCCTAAACCCTTGTGCAGGAAAGAACTGTGGCCATGTCCATCTCTAGGCTTTTCTTTCCCAGCCTGGCAGCAAATTTAGGGCACTGCATGGGACCTCAGATGGCCAAAAGCAAGGAATGATGGAAGCAAAGCAGGAAATGAAAGTGAGATATAGCCTAGACAAAAAAAAATCAAAAAAGTTGTCTGAGAATCAACAGCTATACCAATAATGAAAACATCCATCCCAAAACTAAATTTTTCCGGCCCATTTCCCTGGAGTCCACTTTGGGCAAACTTTTGTCCAACAACTTGTCCTTTTGTTTTCTTCTTGGATTGGTCTAGGGAGGAAGAGGGAAGGAGAATGTATACCTAAATTCCTATTTGCAATTATTATTACAGCCTACCATAATTTGTTTTAATGACTATTGTGTATTTATCCTATTTGGTAGTGTTATTAGTATATATAGTAATTAAATATGATTTATGTGTAAGGCTAGAAGTACATGGTTTAAGAATGAGAAAGGTGAAGACAATCCAAAGCTAGAATGGTTTCCCCCTAAATCAGGCCGGGGTGGGGGTAAGTGAAATAGATATTTTGGAGAATTTTATTGATGTTTTAGAAAATTCCCTAAACTACCTTTTAAAAAATGTGGAGAGAGACTTCATAAGGAAACAAGCTTGTAAATGGAAAGGCATAGGAGATTAAAGGAATTGTACCAAGGTGTCCTATTTGGCACACATTCATTGCATAAACCCTATCAAAAATGGGGACCTTTTCTTACAATAAGTAGGATAAACATAAAATCCTTCAGTTCATTCAAAAACTTAACTGCACAAGTATAGGGCAGAAGCAAAATGGCTTGGTAGAAATTAACATAAGACATATCTAGAAATTTCAGTTGACCATATACTCAATATGAATCAATTAGTGCTGACAAAAAGCTAATGCGGTTTTAGGATTAATCAAAGATTTTGAAAATTGCTTCTTTTTGGAAAAAAATTGAATATAAATTTTTGTTTATTTTCAAATATTTCATTGAATTTTTTAAAATGACCTTCATTTTTAAATGTGCCTGCATAGTCCCCAATTCAGTTAGCCATCCTTTAAAACAAAAATACTTTTAAAAAGAAAAAGTTCAACAAAGTCAATCAAAACATCAATTATGTCTGACATTACACTCAACACCTCATATCTATACCCTACCCTTGTTTTGAAGGTAGGAAGGTATAATTTTTTCAACACTTTCCAGAGATTTTTTTTGTCATCTTAATTATACAACTTTTCCTTATCTGTTTTATTCTGACTACTTATATCATTATGGTCATTTTGCATATTGTTGCCATGTCTTGCTTACTCCACTCTGTATAAATGCATGTAAATCTTACCACATTTCCCTTTATTCTTCATATGTTGCCCTTGTGATATCATAAAGTTATAGTACAATCATGTATTACAATTTTATTAGCTATTCAGTAATCCAAAGATATCTACTTTGTTTCTAATTGTTTCCTACCACAAAAGTACTTCAAGGCAAGACCATTGATCCATTTCTTTTTCAGACCTCCTAGAGCTCTTAAGAGTCAAAAGGTATGCACATTCTAATTACTTTGTACAATTACAAATTGCTTTCCAGAAGACTTGACCTAATTCATAATTCCTCCAAAAGTGTATCAGCGTGACTGTCTTTTCATATCCACTCCAACACTGAGTAGTTTCATCCTTTGTCATTTTAGCATATATGCTGGGTATGAGATACAGTCTCAGAGTTGTTTTGATTTCCATTCCCATGATTGTCAGTGGTTTGGGCAAATGTTTCACACATTTAATAGCAATCTATCTTAAGAGAAGTTTTCATGACATGATCACTCATCCATTAAGGAATGCCTCTTGGTCTTATTTTGAGTAACTTCCTTATATATCTAGTATATAATACATTTCCAGAGATAAAAAAAATCTCTGATGCAAATATTTCTTCCAATTAATTTTTTCATATGTTAGCTATACTGATTTTATGAGTAATTTGATCCCTTGCATAGTCAAGAAATTTCTGCTTAGCCTTATCTGTGAGAAGTATCTGATTATATTCTCATACATTTTTGTAACATGACTTTTTCTGTTGAGGTTATAAATCATTTTAGAGCATATTATAGCATTTTGTATAAAATGACTGTTTGAATCTAATTTCTGCCAAACTGTTTTTAGTTTTTTCGGCAGTTATTGTCAAACACAGTCTTCTATCAAATATTGTTATTATTGAACAGAATTATTGCAGATTCATTCTTATCTAGCCTGTTCCACCAGATTTTCTATATTTTTAAACAAGTATTCAGTTATTTGATGATTAATAAACTGTTTGAAGTCTAGAAGTATTATTTCTTCCTTTACTCCTATTTTTTATTTTTATTTTTTCCCCTTGACATTCCAGAATTTTTACCTAAATGACTTTGGTTATTATGCTGTCTAGCTTTTCCAAGTGCTTTCTAGATAGTTTCATTGTTACTGTATTAAAAGTAAATTCATTTAAGTAATTTCACTATTATTATGTTGATACAGTCTACTATTAGCATGGATATACTCCCAATTATTTGAGTAGTCTTTTAGTTCTTTAAAGAGTGTTTTCTAGTTGTGTTTATGTCTTGAATATAACTTGGAAGAGTCAATCTCATATTCTATGATTTTTTGTGATTATTGAATGGGATTTCTATTCCTATTATTTGCACTTGTTTTTCAACATTATTTTATAGAAATCCTTTTGGTTTTTATGGACTTATTTTACACCTTTTTAAAATGATGACATTAATTATCATATTCAGTTTTCTATTATATTCTCTAGGACATTCTCATCAAATTATCATGTCTTCAAAATAAAAGGAAAATCTAAAATTTTGTTTCCATATTACCAAGGTGTGTGCTTTAAATTTCTGTCTCTTGCCTCATTAATAGAGCTAATATTTCTGGATCTATGTTAAATATTTCAAGTCAGTCAGTGTCATGTGGCAGCAAAGTAGGTAGAAGGAGATGGAGATCAGGTAGCAAGTCAGAACTGAGAGAAAAGAATATATCTAAGAGCCATTTTGAAGAAAGAAATGAAAGGAATCTAAGAGATTGTAAATAAAATTGGGGAAAGGGTACTGGAAAAAGAGTAGCTGTATTCTGTATTTTCCGGAGAACTACTAGTATTTTTCCCAATGCAAAAAAAAAAAATGCTAGCTTTGTTATTTACATATTTTATCATATTAAAAGTAACTCTTTCAAGCTTTCAACTTCTAAGCTTAAAAAAACAAACAAACATGTACACTACTTTATCAAAGGCTTTTTTGCATCTATTAATGTTTGTCATTTTAGAGTGTATATTTTTCTTTCTAGTATGATTAAATAAAATCTTCAATTCTAGAACTCCCCAAAAGTAATGTGCTGCCTTGGGAAGTAGTACATTATACTCCATCCTCACAAGAAGTTATAAAACAGAGGGTAAATTACCACTTATTAAAAATATTGGAGGAAGGTTTGCTATTTATGCATAGATTGGACTCAGTGATATCTGAATAGAACCATTACTAGGAATTTGTATTCCTGAGTGAAGTGGAATAAAGTGGTAAGTAGTAAGTGGAGGGAAAACAGGGAAGAGTTAAAATTGGAGGAACTCACAGTAATAAGCTATCCTGAATCTTTTTATTCAGATACTAAACTCTAGTGCCTCTAAGCTGCTGAGGGACTGTGACATCAGCCGTATTTATATTCAATATTTTGGTCCAAAGTTCAATTTACTTTGCTCTACTTAAGGCGATGTCTCTGAGTTTCCTTCCAACTGTGAGTTTGTATGATTCTTTGGTTGGACAATACTGAAGGTCTGGACTCAATATCAGGAGGATCTCCAAACCAGAGTAGTGCAAAAAGAGGTCAAGAGACTTTGCCATGAGGACATAAATTCTCTGCCTTTTGACCCTAAAGAGATTCAAGAAGAGGAAAGATACTGCTTTGTCAGAGATGCTATAGAAGAGAATATGAGGTGGAAGTTGGACCTCAATAATTTTGAAAGTTTCTTCTAGTTCTGATTTTTTTAACTAGCATTCTAGCAAGGTTGGGCACAATGGACTTGCATACTGAAGGCACCAAGGTCAGCAAGGGACACACGGCAGTAGAGATGGGGATCAAAAATGAGAATAAAAAACAATACAAAAACCACTTGAAGGAAGAAAGAAGATGAAGTAGAGAGAACAATTAGTGATTATTTCAAGTGTTCAATCCCTAGGAAAATGGAAAAAGAATGGATGGGACCTGTGATAAATATAGTGAGATCTTCAAGGGGAGCCTATCTGGGGGTATGGATGATAAGTTCATCTTGGGCATGCTGGTAACAGTGGGATATCTGTTACTGGGAAATATTTCAAAATATATGTCTTACTGATGTTGGATACTTATAATTTAAGGAGAGTACACCCAGGAAATGAAAAAATATTTTTAAAAGTTCACTTAATTCTATGTACTCCTACCACACAGTACAATATCCTGGTCTCCATAGAGACAGCAGCAGAAATGTCATTTGCTTTAGTAAATTTACCAGAATTCTGTATAGTTGATTCTTCTTAGAAAATCTTTGGAAAGTAGTTAAAAACAACACTAATGGTCAATGCTTCAATTCCAGTTAAGTGCCAGGGTCTGAAATTTGGTGAACTTGAATAGCAATTTATTCGTAAAGGAATCTCTTCTAAAATAAGAAGGAATGCCACTTTTTCCCCCTGAGGTCGTCCATTTAGTCTTTTCGATGGGTCTTTTTGCTTGGAAAGTAACAAATCTTGGAATCCACTATCACTGGGACAAAACTGCTTGAAAGAGAAATATTCAAGTAGCTAAAGACATGGGATATCATGGAGCCAATCATTTTAAATGGAAATAAATCATTTCCTCCATGATATTCTCTTGGAAATGAGAGCGTAATTGTATTTAGGCAGATTTAGTCCTTTTAGTTTTCCCCTGTAGAGCATTTCTCTTTCCCAGATATGACTGTGCTCTATGTTGGGGTGTGTGTGTGTGTGTGTGTGTGTGTGTGTGTGTGTGTGTGTGAGTGTGAGTGAAAGACAGACAAACAGACAGAAAGACAGAGAGAGAAAGAGAGGGAGGGGGAGAGAGGGGGGGAGGGAGGGAGAGAGATACTAGTGGGGGAATAAGTAGGATTAAATGGTGAAGAAAGGCAAGAAGAAAGCACGAGAGTATTGCCTCTACTTACTACCTAATTGACCCACACTTTAGTTATTTTCTGTGATGGTACATTACTAATGGGACATTAAGGGAAAGAAACTGGCAACCTTGGACAAGGAAAAAGCAAACATCTGTCAATTCTTGAAGTACTAGAGGGAGGGGAGAATGATGCAGATGGGTTAACCTGTGTCAATAGAGCTGTGCCTGAATGTAGGTATCTGAGATAGTAGCAAGTTACTCACCCATGTGGCAGCTTCTTACCACTAGTTATAGATTCTGCAATTTCTAGTCCTCCAGCCTGCTGGGTTGTTCTTCAGTGTTGCTAGATTATGCGTCAGCCAGCCTTGGAAAGAATAATATATTTGAAATTTTCCCATGCCTGGCTGACTCCCTGCTATCAGCCATCTGGTGGCCTGCTTGGTACCATCCGGAGGTGTGGGTTCATGTGGTCTGCCTGGGGATGGGAGAGGGGATAGTGAGCTATGAGAAGGATGGGATTCTCTAATCTACATTCAGGAGAAAGTGGAGTTTCATATTATGCCTAATTCATCCCTCTGTGCTACTGAAAGTGGGGGATAGCAGCTCATTGTACCACCTTGCTGGAAGGATCACCAAACAACAGGAAGTGGCTTTTCTCATCAGCTTGGGTCTATGATGAAGCTATTCTATTTTTTATTTTTTTTAATTTTTTTTAATTTTTTAATTTTATTTTTATAAAGCTTTTTATTTACAAAACATATGAGTGATTTTTCTACATTGACCTTTGCAAAAACTATTTTTTCCCAAGCTTTTCCCCTCCTTCCCCCCACCCCCACCCCTAGATGACAGGTAATCTAATACATGCTAAATAGGATAAATTATATGAGAAATACAATACATGTATACATATCTATACAGTTATCTTACTGCACAAGAAACATCAGATCTAGAAAGATAAGAAGAAAAAAACAACCTAAGAAGGAAAACAAAATGCATGGAAATATTCACAGAAAGCGTTAAAATGCTGTGTTGTGGTTCACACTCAGTTCCCACAGGCCTCTCTTTGGATGTATATGACTGTCTTCATCGCTGAACAATAGGAACTGGTTTGAATCACATCACTGTTGAAGAGAACCATGTCCATCACAATTGATCATCGTATAGTCTTGTTGCTGTGTATAATGTTCTCCTGGTTCTGCTGATTGATGAAGCTATTCTAATATCCCACCTCTTTTGCAAAGCTGAGTGATAAAGAGGAAGTTGGAACATCAATTCTAAGATGAACCTATCAATCCCTGGCCCTCAATAGAGGTATGAAATTGTAGGTTAGATAATGGCTTGTCAAGGGAAAGTTGGATCAGACACTGCACTACTGACCCTAGTATCTCTTTAATCTTGGAGATTTTATAGTTGCCTAAGACTAGGGAACACCCATATTGGAAGTTCCTTTCATCAATTTATTCAGTTTGGTCATGTGAATTTTCTATATAAATTGCTATTGCTCTGATTCTTCTATTCATAGATATGGTGGGACCCCCAATGACCTGAGCTTCACTGATACAATTTCCTCCCCAAATGCAGTCATTATAGAGTTTCCTTCAGCTCCATATTCCCTGACACAGCTTCTTCCTTCTACAGAACTTCCTTTAGCCTCCCTTAGATTCCTCCCTCCTCCCACATAAAACTGATTAGTGTCACCTTCTCCAATACAGCTTCCTGGCCTGGAGCCAGTAAAAGGCTCTGGCCATTAGGACTTGGGGCCTATCAGATTTGGCATGTGTCTAAGACCATGAAAGTCATATTCTGTAGACCAGCTGATCAGACACATTTCTATGAGAGAGTGAGGGGGTTAGGTCTACCAAATATGAATATAAGTGCCATCTTATCCTTCCTGTACATATTTATTATATTAGGGCAAAGTAAAATTCCTTAATTAAATGTTCAATGATTTGTATATGCCTCATTTCATCTCAAAATCTAGCCTGAACTAAGGGTGGGATAGTTTAAAAGCACAACTGACAACAATAAGCAAGTACTCCTCAAATAGCTGCTGGATAATGGCCCAGAGCTCTGAGGGTTACATGAAACTGTTCATCCAGGTGGTAGGTTACTTGCAAGCTTCAAATTTAATATGAGGCCTTCACCTAACTCTGTAACCCTAGGTGCTTAGTCTGGAGTCCTTAAAAATATA
This sequence comes from Myrmecobius fasciatus, assembly GCA_023553655.1. Lineage (NCBI taxonomy): Eukaryota > Metazoa > Chordata > Mammalia > Dasyuromorphia > Myrmecobiidae > Myrmecobius > Myrmecobius fasciatus. The sequence goes on from JAJPUD010007640.1 coordinate 13,469, forward strand.
CTACTGATCATCCCTGAGTATATGTCTTCTCTGGACTTGCCAATCCTTGCTTTCTCTTGTATCTGCCCTGCAATGTGCCATGTATATGTTTCCCCTTTTCTTTTTCAGTCCCATAGCATTCTAAGCTTCTGAAACATCTGGTGCACTCATTAACAGTTAGGTTGGGGAACCTCCAGGCAGACATAGACTTTGGCACGCAGCTAGAACATATGAAATATATCATTTTGAACAAAGAAAATGGGGATATCCAGAACTATAAATATAAAGTTTGAAATATTGTACAAATGACAGTCATCTGCACTAACTAGAGGCCCAACTCTAGGTACCCAGGGATTAAGGGGCAGGGTGTTCATGTTCATTACCTCATTTTATTCTATTGCTATTCCTTTAAGGAGCATTCTATCCATAAGAAAGTTGAGACACAGAGGTAACATAATTTGTCAAGATCATACAGATAGTTAATGGCAGAGCTAGGACTCAAAAACAAGTCTTTTCACTATCACTTGTGGATACTTCTCCATCACTTAATACAAACTACCTTTAAAAAGTATTTTCAGTCCTGACCCCCAGTTGTATAAAATGAGTCAGTGAGTACCTAATTACTCAGTTTCACAGGAGATGATCAGTAACATTGATTGTATTTTTAAATCCAATGAACCCTTTGGAAAAATCATCTTTGTTTATAACTAAGGCTGTACTAATTTTTTTTTAATTTTTTTTTTGGCTTTTTGCTGAGGCAGTTGGGGTTAAGTGACTTGCCCAGGGTCACACAGCTAGGAAGTGTTAAGTGTCTGAGACCAGATTTGAACTCAGGTCCTCCTGACTTCAGGGCTGGTGCTCCATCCACTGCACCACCTAGCTGCCCTTTTTTTTTAATTTTTAAGGAGCTTTCTACAAAGTAAAAACAACAACAATCTAATGGCATCATGAAGGCTATTGAAACATTAACAATTGTCAGGTTTTTCCTCCCTGGAAACAGATTAGGAAACATAAATCTGGGTATAAGCTTAATGAATAACAGTTACCCAAACATGTTATTCCATGTCAGCAGGCATCACGATGGACATCAGATACAGCAGCAGCTCAACAGAGCTAAATACAAAAATAATCTGCATGAGTCTCCCTGACCCAAACCAAACAAGCCATTTGGTGTATATTTACTGCTGCCTGTATAATTTCAATAATTGGACTCACTGGCTAAACAAGCATTGGTACACAGCTGCAGAACCCCAAAGAAAATTTTAGACAGGCTATTAAGGAATGATTTATGGGGCAAGCTTTTGTTCAACCAAGTGATTAGAATTTAATAACTTAGCTTTGAACTGGACATAGCCATAGTGAGAAAAGCCTTATGGGAAGATTTTAGCTTTAGACTCAAAAAGAGGTTTGATGATAGCACCCCAAGATGTTTTTAAAGGAAAGAGGTTCACCTGAAAAAAATTAAAACAATATGACACAGAATCTTATGAACACATTTTAAGGCAAAGCAATTAGTGCTTTCTTGCTGCTGGATGACAAAAATTGCTGCAAACTTTTCTAACTCACAAAATCTTGTCCAGCTTCCCACTTAAATCCAGTTAAACTAAATGAGCATTTATTAAGTACCTACTACGTACCAGAAATGACATTACAAATACAGTACAATCTCTAAGCCACTGACCCTAATTCCAGCTAACTCTGATAATTCTCACACTAGAACAGATAAAGGCCAAGGAAAAGTGAGCTCATACAAAGAAGCACATATAGCAAATGGAAAATTCAAATCTGCTCATTATTAAGAGTAATTTTCTCCCTTTGTGGGGTGCTCAAGAATTTGTCCATCAGCAGGATGTTGTACATTTTCTTTGTAGATATGAATGTGTGTTCAGTTTGCCCTTGGCTCCTGATAAGGACACTATTTCCAGTTTCTGCAATCCTCAGGCAACAGTGTTAAGACACCAGTGGGAAGATGGAAAGTTCAAAATCCTCTGGATCTTTTGAAACATGCAAGGTACTTTGCAGACCCAGTTGGTCAGGGAGCAGAACAAAGCCAAAGCTCAGATAGTTCATGGTGCCACTCACATGACTCCTTATTCATTGTTCTTTGTAATCAAAATCTCTAGCAGATGCTAGAGTAAGTTGGGTTCTGAAATTTCTTCCCAATATGGTGGATGTGACTATTTCCTCAGCCAAAACAAATATTCTCCTCACTTTTTCTTTAATGGCTTTTAAATTTTCCAAATATATGCAAAGATAGTTTTCAACATTCTTCTTTGTAAAAAATTAAGTTTGAAATTTTTCTCCCTCCCCTAGACAACAAGCAATCCAATATAGGTTAAATATATGCAATTCTTCTAAACATATTTCCATATTTGTCATGCTGTATAAGAAAAATCAGATCAAAAGGGAAAAGAAAAGAAAAACACAAGAAAGAAAAAAAAACAAGCAAACAAACAACAAAAAGGTAAAAATACAATTATTTGCTCCACATTCAGTCTCCATAGTACTCTCCCTGTGTGCAGGTGGCTTTCCATCACAACTCTGCTGAAATTCCTTTGAGAACAAACTCATTGTTGAAGAGTCAAGTCCATCACAGTCCAATCCCTCTTCTTGTCAAAATCACATCAATTCAAGGAAATTCCCCACTTAACTTGGAATGTTCCACTGATTGATTGGCTTGTTCTTGCCACATTAATCTATTAGGACTTATTAAAATTTTGGGTGGCATGGAGTGAAATGACTGACTTAATCATTGAACCCAATTTTTATACAAAGACAGAAATGAAACATTTTCACTCTTAAGAAACTTTATATCCTACCAGACCTAACATTCAACTGTGAAATTCCCAGAGTCACAAAGTGGACACAATGGAAATGAAATTTTTATAGAATGAAGCACCTTCATGAAAGATAAATTCCCATGATGCCAAGACACAGTCCAATTTTTCCAAGTCTAGTAGGTATAAAGACAATTTTGTGGGCTTTCCCTCTTCTTACAATGCAAAAAGTAGTGATTTCATGGGCTATCAGGCAAAACGCCAAGCAAAGAAGTCTGTAGCTAATATTATAGGAATAATTTTTATTCTCTGCTTGAATTATATATATTGAAATCACATTGAAAACTGTTAGAGCAATGGAAAAGCTCATCTAGTGTAGAAGAAGATTGCAATATATTACCATAAAGGAGACTCAGTACACAAGATAGATGTCAAAGATTAAAATAGAAATAATAAAGACAAGTTCTTCTTTTGCTCTCCCTTGTTTTGATATTAGCACCATATTTGTGTCATAAAAAAATTTGCTAGGACTCCTTTTTGCCTATTTTTGCAAATAGATAATATAATACTGGGATTAATTGTTTTTTAAGTGTTTGGTGGAATTTATTTGTAAATCCATCTAGTCCTGGGAATTTTTCCTTTGGGAACTCACTGATGAATTTTTCAGTGTCTTTTTCTAAGATTTGTTTATGTAAGTCTTTTTTGTCTTTTAGTAATCTGGGCAATTTATATTTTTGTAAATATTCATATATTTCACTTAGACTGCCAGTTTTACTGCCATATATAATTGGGTAAAATAACTCCTAATAACTGCTTTAATTTCATCTTAAATGGTGATGAATCCTCACTTTTTAGGACTAGTAATTAGATTTTCTTCATTTATTTTTAGTCAAATTAACCAATTGCTTGTGTGTGTATGTGTGTGTGTGTGTGTGTGTGTGTGTGTGTGTGTGTGTGTAAAATAAAACCAGTTCCTACTTTTATTCATCAGGTCAACTGCCTTCTTATTTTCAATTTTATTCATCTCTCCCATGATTTTTAGGATTTCCAATTTGGTGTTTAACTGAGATTTTAAATTTGTTCTTTTTCTAATTTTTTAGTTGTGTGTTCACATCATTGCTTTTCTCTTTATCTTTTACTAAGGTATATATTTGGAGATCTAAATTTTCCTTTTAATACTGCTTTGGCTGCATCTGACAAATTTCAGGATGTTGTCTCTTTATTGCCATTTTCTTTAATGAAATAACCCATTGTTTCTATGATTTGTCCACTGATCCACTCATTTTTTAAAAATTACATTACTACTAGTTCAGGTGACATGTACTTTTCTTTTCTTTAAGTGAACTAATATATTACATTATTGCAAAGTATAACATATCGTGATGTATATAACATATTGAACTCTGCTCTGTTTGTCATCTTCTAGGCAGTTGGTACACTGGGGCCTCAGTCATGAAGACTGGGGTTCAAATTTTGCCTTGGGCACTGATTAGTTATGTGACCCTCTACAAGTTATTCAGTTTCTGTTTTCATTAGTTTCCTCAACTATAAAATGAGGATAATAATACCACATAATGCACAAGGTTGTTATAAGGATAAAATAATATAACATTTGTAAAAATACTTAGCACAGTCCCTGATCCATGGTTGTCCTTTGTTTTCCAAGAGGACGAAAATGACATCACTATGTTAGAATTGAGTTACCAGTTACCAAACGTTTATGATGACCGCTGCTTTATAATATAATCTTTTGTATTTTTTTTGTTTCTTTAACTCCCTTGATATTCTTGACTTTTTATTCTTCCAAATGAATTTTGTTATTATTTTTTCTAGTTATATAGAATAATTTTTGGCAATCTGATTGGTATGGCACTGAATAAGAAGACCATTTTAGGCAGAATTGTTGTTTTTATTATATTGGCTCAATCTACCCATGAACAATTTATACTTTTCCAATTGTTTAGATCTGACTTTATTTGTATGAGAAATGTTTTGTAATTGTGTTGATATAGTCCCTGGGTTTGTCTTGGCAGGTAGACATCCAAATATTTTATTTTGTCTACAGTTATTTTAGATGGAATTTCTCTTTATATCTTGCTGCTAGGTTTTGTTAGTAATATACAGAAATGATGATGATTTGTGTGAGTTTATTTTATATCTTGCAACTTTTCTAAAGCTGTTAATTGTTTCCAGTAGGTTTTTGGATGATTTTCTAAGATTCTCTATGTATATCATCATAGCAGCTGCAAAGAGTGATGGTTTTATTTCCTCATTGGCTGTTCTAATTCCTTTCATTTCTCTTTCTTTTGTTATTGCTAATGTCAACATTTCTAGGGCAAAGTTGAATAACCGTGGTGATAATGGGCATCCTTGTTTCACCCCTGATCTTACTGGGAATGCATACAGCTTCTCTCTATTACAAATAATGTTTGCTATTGGTTTTAGATAGAGACTGCTTATTATTTTAAGGAAAGCTCCCTTTATTCCCATGATTTCTAGTGTTTTTAATAAGAATGGGTGCTGCATTAATCTTTTTCTGCGTCTATTGAGATTATCATATGACTTCTGTTGGTTTTGTTATTGATACGGTCAGTTATGGTAATAGTTTTCCTCATATTGAACCAGTCCTGCATTCCTGGTATAAATCTCAGTTGGTCATAGTGTATTATCCTGCTGAGAAGTTGCTGTAATTTCTTTGCTATAATTTTATTCAAAATTTTTGCATCTATATTCATCAGGGAGATTGGTCTGTAATTTTCTTTCTCTTTTTTGGCTCTTCCTGGTTTAGGTATCAGTGCCATATCTGTGTCATAGAAGGAATTTGGCAAATACTCCTTCTTTACCTATTTTTCCAAATAGTTTACAAAGTTTTGGAATCATTTTTTTAAATGTTTGAGAGAATTCACTTGTGAATCCATCTGGTCCTGGAGATTTTTTTCTTAGGGAGTTCATTAATGGTGTGTTCAATTTCTTTTTCAAAAATGAAACTTTTTAAGTAATTTATTTCTTCTGTTATTCTAGTCAATTTATATCTTCGTAAATATTCATCCATTTCAGTTAAATTGTCGGATCTGCTGCCATATAGTTGGGCAAAATAGCTTCTATTATTGTGTTAATTTATTTTTCACTGGTGGCAAGTACACCCTTTTCATTTTTGATGCTAGTGATTTGTTTTTTTTTCCCTTTCCTTTTTCTAATCAAATTAACCAAAGATTTGTCTATTTTATTGTTTTTTTTTTCATAAAACCTGCTCTTAGTTTTATTCATTAGTTCAATAATTTTTTTAGTTTCAACTTTATTAATCTCTCCTTTCAGTTTCAGAATTTCTAATTTGATATGTAATTGGGGGATTTTGATTTGTTCTTTTTCTAGCTTTTTTAGTTGCATGACAAATTCATTGATTTCCACTTTCTCTATTTTATTCATGTAGCTATTTGGAGATATAAGATTTCCCCTAAGAAATGCTTTGGCTGCGTCTCATAAGTTTTGATATGTTGTCTCATTATTGCCATTTTCTTAGATGAAATTATGGATTGTTTCTATAATTTGTTGTTTGACCCACTCATTCTTTAGAATTAGATTATTTAATTTCCAATTGATTTTTAGTCTATCTTTCCCTGGACCTTTACTGAATAAAATTTTTATTGCATCATGGTCTGAAAAGGAAGTATTTACTATGTCTGTGCTTCCACATTTGATTGTGAGGTTTTTATGCGCTAATACAAAGTAATTTTTGTGTAGGTGCCAAGTACTGCTGAGAAAAAAAAAAAAAAGATGTTTTCCTTTCTGTCCTTATTCAATTTTCTGTGGAGGTCTATCATATCCACGTTTTCTAGGATTCTATTAACCTTCCTAGTTTCTTTATGGTTTATTTTGTAGTTATATTTGTCTGATTCTAAGAGGGGAAGGCTGAGGTCCCCCACTAATATAGTTTTGTTGTCTATTTCTTCCTGGAACTGGCTTAATATCTTCTCTAGGAATTTGTACGCTATACCACTCAGTACATACACTTTTAATATTGATACTTCATTGTTCACAGTACCCTTTATCAAGACACACTTTCCATCTTTGTCTCTTTTAATTAGATCTACTTTTACTTTTGCTTTATCTGAGATCAGAATCGCTAACCCTGCTTTTTTTTACTTCAGCTAAAGCATAATAAATTATGCTCCAGCATTTTACTTTTGCTCTATATGTGTCTCTTTGTGTCAAATATGTTTCTTGTAAACAACATAATGTAGGATATTATTTTAATCCACCCTTCCATTTTATGAAAGAGTTGATTCCATTTACATTAACAGTTATGATTATCAACTCTGTATTTCTTTCCATCCTGTTTTCTTCCCTGTATAAACTTTTATTCTTTTTCTACCATGTCCTTAGTAGTGTTTTGTTTTGTCTAACCCACTCTACTCACAACTTTATCATCTATCACCCCTCCCCCTTCTCTTACTATTTTTTCCCTAATGTTTCTGTCCTTTTTTCTATCCAGCCCCTCCTTTTTTCCTCTTTCTCCTCCAACTTCTTTATAGGGTTAAATAAATTTCTATCCCCAACTGAATGATTGAATTATTCCCTCTTTGAGCCATGATGAGATCAAGCTTCAGATAATGTTCATCCTCCTCCCTTCTTTCCCTCTGTTGTGATGGGGTTTTTGTCCCTCTTTATGTGATCTAACTTGTCCCATTATACCTCCCCTTTCCTTTCTTTCCAGTGCAGTCCTTTTCCCACCACTTAATGCCTTTTTCTTTGGTACTGTCACATCAGAGACCATTCACAACCACACCCTCAATCTATGTGATGCCTCCTCTATCTGCTTCAGTAATAGAAATGGTTCTCAAGAGTTACATATATAATTTTCTTATCTAGGGATGTAAATAGTTTAACCTTTACATAATATATTTGCCCTGCTTACCTTTCTATGCTTCTCTTGAGTCCTGAGTTTGAAGATTAAATTTTCTGTTTACTTCAGGTTTTTTCAAAAGAAATGATTGAAAGTCTCTTACTTCTTTCAAGATCCATTGCCTCCCGAAAGATGATAACTCAGTCTTGCTGGGTAGTTCATTCTTGGTTGTAACCCCAAGCACTTTGCCTTCCAGAATATAGTATTCCAAGCCCTCCATTCCTTTATTGTAGAAGCTGCCAGCTGCTGGGTAATCCTTAGTGTTGCTCCTTGATATGTGAATAGCTTTTGTCTGGTACATTGCAGCATTTTTTCCTTGAGATTGTAGTCCTGGAGTTTTGCAACAATGTTGTTTGTTTTTGTTGTTTTTTTGGTGAGATCTCTTTCTGAAGGTGATCAATACATTCTATCAGTCAGTATTTTCCCCTCTGTTTATAGAATATCAGGATAGCTTTCCTTGGTAATCTCTTGAAGAATGATATCCAAGTTTTGTTTTTTTTCATGGCCTTCAGGTAGACCAATAATTTTTAAACAGTCTCTTTTGAATCTATTTTTCAGGTTAGCTGTTTTTCCAATAAGGTATTTTCCATTTTTCCCATTTTTTCATTCTTTTTATTTTGTTTCACTGATTCTTCATGTATCAATAGCTCCCATTTGCCCTGTTCTAGTTTTTAATGTGTGATTTTCTTCAGTTAGTTTTTGTATCTCTTTTTCCATATGGTTAATTCTACTTTTCAAGGTGTCGTTTTCTTCACTGGATTTTTTTTTTGCATTTGGCCAATTGTATTGTTTAAGGAATTCCCTTCCTTTTCCAAACTTTCACACAAAGACAGATCTAAACAACTGGAGAAATGCTAATTGCTCATGGGTAGGCTGAGCCAATAAGATAAAAATGACAATTCTACCTAAGGTAATTTACTTATTTAGTGCCATACCAATCAAACTATTTTAATTTTTGTAGAGCTAGAAAAAACTAAGAAAATTCATTTGGAAGAACAAAAGGTCAAGAATATCAAGGGAATAAAAGAAGTTACTAAATTGTCCAATCCCTTTAATAATCCCTCTATTATTCATAAACCCATTGTGGTCAAAGAAAAATTCCAATAAATTTTCACATATTCATGGCAGCAAAGAATCATAAAGTAATTGTCCATCATCTGTGGAATGTATATGAATATTATGCCATAGGCCATTAGAAACATAAGAAATTCAGAGGAACTTGGGAAGATTTGCATTAACTGATGTGAAATGAAAAAGCAGAACTAAGGCAACCAATTTCATGGTGGCTGCAACAATGTAAAACCGAAGGTCACTAGACAGATGTTGAGCTCAGTAATTTCAAAAGTAGCCAAGTACTTAGAAAAGTGATGACATGACACTTTCCTGTGGGTGGGGAAACAGATATATCCACTACTTCAGAAATAGACTTGACAGGGTTTGAGCATAGATTAAATATGGAGTGCAAAAAAGATCTACAAGGATCTTCAGATTTCCAAACTATGTGATTAGCAGAATGATCATGGCATAAAGGAAAAGAAACATAGGAGGAAGAGAAGATTATTGATAGTGGAGTATAAGGAGATCTTCACGAAATGTCTTCTTGAGACAGATAATATATTCAATGAGTCTCTAAGTTTTAGATTATGACTGGCTGTAATTGACTCATGGTTCCCACTGTATCCAGTGTCATCTCTAGTCCTCCTGATTTATATCTTGTCACTGGTCCCAGATGACTGCAGGAGAAAGTGAGGCTAGTGACTTTACACAGCCCTTCCTCACTTAAATCCAGCTCACTTGCATGTCATAGCATCACCTCCCTGATGTTGTTGGTGTCTGAGAATGAAGAACAAACCACAGCAACAGAATGACTCATGGTGGTTACATATGGGTACAATGAGGATCATATATTACAGATTTTCTTTTTGTGCTTATGGTTATTAATTCTTGGTTCCATTATTTGTGTATGTATCATATACCCTACCTTGATCCCTTCATGAGGAGTGGGATAATGTATTCCATATATTTGCATCACTTTGTGCCCCTGCATTAGCCCTACCCCCATTTCCCCATTTCCTGCTCAGTACTCTGCATAAAATGAGCCCTAGTAATAATATTCAGTGAATTTGTATTTTGTTTATTACAATCAAACAAACCCAAATCTATTAGAGAAAAAGTAATATCTATCCTTATAGCACTTTGTATGTACAGAGAGAATGGGGTAGACCTGGGCTATCAAGTTATCCAGATAGGGAGAAGTAATTACACCATAAATCCTGAGATAGGAGAGGATGGGTGAAAGATTGATTTGTGAATATAATCAAATTTCAGGGAAAAAACTGAATCTGTATTTGGATGTGGTGACAAGCCAACCATACACTTTGTCACCCCCCAGGCATTGTTGCAGGTTGCTACTCAGCATAGGAATCACGTTATAGCAACAGAAGGCCAATTTTCTGGCTTGGTCACAGCTCCCAGTAGTATGGCTTTATGGAAGTGTCATTTCTAGGAATAAACATATACTATAAACAGTACAGCGGGGGAAAGCAGAGTTAACACAGAAAGAAGTACCAATTCTATATATATTTAATGAAAGAAAGGACAGGTTTCTAAGTCCTTTCATTTGAGGGTCCCAAGAGTGTTGCAATATATAAGGTTATACATATATTTCCTCATTATTCAATCCCTAAATCCCAAGCAAGACTTTTCTATATCTTAGTTAGAAAGTTTCCTCTAAATAATAGAATCTCTGGCTAATGCTATTTAAGGATGGAGAGTTTTCTTTTTAAAGATTTCTTGTGTTTTCTTTTTTGGATCTTTTCAAGATATATCTAAGGCTAACAATCTATTTTCAAAAAGTGAAAGAAAAGACAAATCTTTAATACTGATACAGTTACTTTATACATATTCAAGAAATAAGAGCAGATTAACTTCTAACAACAAAGAGAACCCTAGAGAGCAGAGTGAGGGGAAGATCATTTCCTTCTGCCTGGAACTTCAGTGGCAATAATCTATAAAGATGAAATTTATTCTTTTTTCTTTTTTCAGTAGCTTTACCTTCCCAGTACTTTAACATGGAGGATTTTCTGTCTCTTTTCAGTTAGATATGGAGACAATGCAAGCTATACTAATGCTTAACCCAAGTCATATTTTCTTTAATAAACTCAGGGAATCTGACATTTTGACTGTAAAATATAAACCACATGAAGGCAGAGGGTTGTTACATGTTTGTCTTTGTATTCGAACCACTTAGCACAGTACTTTACATGTAGCAGAAATTTAATAAATGCTTTTGAATCAAGTTGAATTTCTCCATTCTTTCATGTAAAAAATAAATTGGAATAGATTACAACTACGGACTCTTCTACCATTATATCTAAAATCCTATGACCCTATGACTAATTTTTCCCTTGTTGAAGTAATCAGCCTATATGCCATAACTATCTAATATGACATGGAGATTTTTCCTCAATATTCCTATTTCATTTTAAAATAATTCTCACCATTAGCACTTATTCCATCTCTCACGATTTAATCTGCTTCTCTACCAATAGCACCCATTGTTCCTTTTTGGCCTTATGGAACTAAGCAGAACAAGCCTAATTGTTCTTCCACATAAAGACCCTAAAGAAACACTTTCAATGAACTTTAGACTTAGGGCAGAAGGATCTTAGAGATCATTGAGTTCAATCCCCAGAGGGCTCAGAGACACTAAGTGAATTGCTTAACCAATTTAGTAACAACACAATTTTCAAAGTCCATTTTCCATATACAAGAAGCTCTGAGAAATTAAAAAAATATATATAATGATAATAACATATGGTGCCTCCCCTCAAAGGGCTTATTGTTTATCAAAACAATAATGTCATATTTCATCTCTGTGCAATCGGAAACAATACTATAGGAACTGAGAGGATAGAAAGAATAGCTGGGGATTCATGTCAAATGTCTCAAACCATTTGGTCTATGCTAAATGGGACTCTAGGTCAGGAACAGTCCCGGCAGGTATTCTTGGAAATATGACAACTACTTTGAATATGAGTACTAATCCTTGGATAGGATTCATGAGACTCAGTGGAGCAATTTCCACTAGCAGGGTGGTTTTGTTTTCCTGTATTTTGTTTCTCTAAAGAAGTAAAAAGTGCTATCAATGCTCTGAATATGGCCCTGATAAATGCAAGATCCAAAACTCTTCCCTATGGGAGATAGGTTAAACATTAGAGATATATTTAATAACAGACATCACTACCAGCCTTCCCTCACATTTAAAAAGGGTATGGATTTGTCCATATATTTCTACAACTAAGATACACGGAGAACATTCTCTTACCTCAAATATTACTTCCCAAAGTCCATTTTGGCTTCCAAATACAAACAGCAAGTTGGAGTAAATAATACTTGTCCATGATATTACCCTAAAAAGCTTTTCAAAGGGGTAGCATTACAAAGATCCCAAGTAATTTACCTCTGTAGTTTGAACTTTCTGTCATGATGTACTCAATGTCTTGAGAATTGATTATCTCCAGAGCCCAATGGAAGATACAGAAGAGGAGAGCTGAGGGGTCCAAAAGCAGACTTTGCTACTGAAGAGCCACACACAGAACAGATTAAATATCTCCTTTGAAATTAAGGATGTGAAAAGGATAAGGATAGAGGGATAGGGTGAGTATATGGGCATTTTCAAATGACAAAATGAGGAATACTTACAAGAAAGCATTGGTCTTATTAATACATCAAAAAGATGAATAAAATAGAGCTCATTTTATAAAATGCTTGGAAACTAATCAAATGTCAAGTTGGTATTGTCACCTAACCCTTGGATGAAAGTTTTCATCTTTCCTTTGGTTTCACCATTTGGTGCTGATGAAAATGGAATCCATAATATCAAGCCTCATACTTGGATTTAGAGTCAGAGAACCTTGGTTTTAACCTTGGCTCTGTCACTTCCTACCTGTATGATCTTGGCTTAGTCACGGCCCTTTTCTCTGCTTTGTTACCTTAAAAGGACAATGTTGAATTATATGGCCTTTAAGGTCTGTTCTACATATGGATTTACAATCTTAGTATGGTCACCAAATATTATTGAGTTCAATTACTTGAATTTATATCCACATTTGACCTTCCCCCCAAATAATTTTCAAATTTTTCTAAGCCAGCAATTATTTAAAGGTTAAACTATGTGGTTCTGACTATGAAATTTGGTGCCTAGAGACATCAGGATAAGAAAAATTTCAAAAGTAAAGCTAGAGTTACCCCTGCTGCAGTAATCAATAGTAACAAAATTATATTTGAGAAACAGTATATTATCTAGGTAAGTGGTGTTGTGTGTAGAGTCCTGGGCCTGGAGTCAGAACGACTCATTATCCTAACTTCAAATCTGGCCCCAGACATTTACTAGCTGTATGAACTTGAGCTAGTCACTTAACCCCATTTGCCTCAGTTTCCTCATCTGTAAATGAACTGGAGAAGGAAATGGCAAACCACTCCATTATCTCTGCCAAGAAAATCCCAAATAGAGTCATAAAGAGCTGGAAACCATTGAGAAAAAGCTGAACAACCACCACCACCACAACAACAAATATACCAGTACTGATATGGTGTCAGAAAAGCCTGCATTCATCTCTGGCTTCTGATGCTAGCAACACTGCCTTTGGCAAATCTCTTAATTTGAGCCACAGACAACTTTCCAAGAGGATATGTGAAGTTATAGATGGGTTGGAATTTAGTTCTGTGAAGAGAATTTCTCTGCCAATGATACTTGATGTATTGATGTCTTCCTTCACTTTAATTAGTCAAGTATTTAATAATTAATTTACAAACACTGATGTGAGATTTTCCCAAAACCCCACAGAAAATTAGTGATGAAGACAAAAGATTCTACTGATGATTGCTCTCTCTCCCTGAAGAATAGACTTTTATTTGGGAACTTTAATCCTTTATCCTCTTACATTAGACATAATTTAGGACTTCTAGCTGAACGAAATGAGCAGAACCAGGAGATCATTATACACAGCAACAACAAGACTATATGATGATCAATTCTGATGGACATGGCTCTCTTCAACAATGAAATGTTTCAAACCAGTTCCAATTGTTCAGTGATGAAGAAAGCCATATACACCCAGAGAGATGGATCTGAATGTGGACCACAACAAAACATTTTCATGTTCTCTATTTATGTTTGCTTCCATTGGGTTTCCTTTCTCAGATTTTTTTTTTCTTGTAGACACGATTTTTCTTGCACAGTAAGATAAGTGTGGAAATATGCATACATAAATATAGTTTACCTCTCAGACCTATGGAGATGGAATAAATTTATGTCCAAAGAAGAACTGGAACTCTTAATTGAAAACCAGATAGATAACTTTGACTATATTAA
>JAJPUD010007640.1:32503-103946 GCA_023553655.1 Myrmecobius fasciatus
GGACTATTTAAGTAATTTATTTCCTCTTCTGTTAATCTGGGCAATCTATATTTTTGTAGATATTCCTCCATTTCACATAGGTTATCAAATTTATTGGCATACAGTTGGGCAAAGTAGCTCCTGATTATTGCTCTAATTTCCTCTTCATTGGTGGAAAGTTCTCCCTTTTCATTTTTGAGACTAACAATTTGATTTTCCTCTTTCCTTTTTCTAATTAAATTAACTAGAGGTTTATCTATTTTGTTGTTTTTTTCATAAAACCAACTTTTAGTTTTATTTATTAATTCAACAGTTTTTTTTACTTTCAATTTTACTAATCTCTCCTTTTATTTTTAGGATTTCAAGTTTGGTATTTGATTGGGGGTTTTTAATTTGTTCTTTCTCTAGCTTTTTTAGTTGCAAGCCCAATTCATTGATTTTCTCTTTCTCTATTTTATGCAAATAAGCATCTAGAGATATAAAATTTCCCCTTATTACCGCTTTGGCTGTATCCCACAAATTTTGGTATGTGGTCTCATTATTGTCATTCTCTTGGATGAAATTAGTAATTGTGTCTGTAATTTGCTGTTTCACCCATTCATTCTTTAGGATGAAATTATTTCGTTTCCAATTGGTTTTTGGTCTATTTTCTCCTGGCCTTATATTGAATGTGATTTTTGTTCCGTCATGACATACCAGGCTTTTCTACCCTTCATTAAAGTCTGTCCAATCTCATGTCCCTGGCTTCTGTGACACTATTTATCTATCTCATCCTTTGTGATTCTATTCTTCTAATGAGTTCAATCTTTCTCAACATTAGGATCTTTTCCAATGAGTACTATCTTCTCTTTACAAGGACAAAGTACATCAACTTCAATCCACTGAGATTCAAATGCAGGTACTTGACTATGCCTGTAGGCTTTCACAGATTGGCTAATAATAGGGCCCATTCCAAGTTTCAATAACTCATTGTTTTCTTAATGGCTCCTGAGTATAAATAGCAATTGTTTCTATTCCAGCCAGAAATTCAGAGGGTTCTGTGCTTCCAGATTGATTATTTTATAAAATTACACTAGCCTACCCAGTTTACCTCAGTTCTTACTTAATTACTGAATGTCTTTGACTCAGGCAGACTGAGACTTGGGGAAACCCTTAGCTTAAAAAGGCTGTCTCCCATTACATCAGGGGCCATCACCAGTCCTGCCACTGGACTCTGATGATTTGGAAGGAAAGAAAGAGTACAAAGCTCTGCTTCATTTAAATAAAATTCACTTTCAAGTCAAGACACTACCCTCCTGAGGTCAGTGTTCCTCTTCTAGAAGAAAGGATGAACAGCAATGGACTGACTGACAACAAGGGAGAAATACACTTGTGTGAGACTTATTACATAGGACAATTTAAGCTCTATTTCAAGCTTCAACAACGGCTTTAGGATTAACTACTCTCTACTCCAATTCATAGTAATAGTCAAAGAGAGGATTAGAAAGACCTTGGGGTAACCCTTAGCAAGAATCAGATGTAAGGATCAGAATAAATAGTGCAAAGCTCATGTTTTCCTCATAGCCTTCTGGTAACATTTCTCCAAATCTGTAATTTTTCTCTCCCTCCTCCCTCTCTCTCCTTCCTTCCCTTCCCCCTTCTCCCCTCCCTTCTCTTTGTCCCCCTCCCCCCATCTTGCTCACTTTCTGTTTCACTCACACTCTCTCTTTCTTTTTCTCTCTTACTCTGTCAGTTTCTTGGTCTCTCTTCGTATCTTTCTGTCTTTGTCTCTGCTCTCTTTCTCTCTCTCTCCTGACTATAGCACCCATTTCAGCAAACGTTTCCTGTGCTATCACTTTGGGATGAGCAGGGGAATCTGGAACACAACACATACTATACAAATGCTTCTCAATTTTCCTTCTCCCAAGGTAAAGTCAGTCAATAATAGGTTCTGGCTTTGCAGAACAAGTACATTTCAATCTGTGATTATCTTTCACCTGGTCCCCCCCATAGAGAAGAAACCTTCAATTAGTAGAACCCAGGGTACAACCATCTGATTTCCACTTTTTTACTAAAAACACTTATATTAAGATATGTTTTTACATGTTAATCACTTTCAGACAAATGACTCCCCCCTAGCATGTCACCATTAATATGAACGCATACACGACATACCCCTAATAGAATGACCGCATCTTATAAGATATAATATCTTAGTAAAATGTGACAAATAGTAGTGATGTGGACTTACTGTCTCCCCCTGTCAGGAAGAAGCCCATCTGACTATAATCAGGCAGAGCCAATCCAGTTTGTACGGAGTGATTGTGAAGATGGAACTCTTTATCAACTTCCATTGTCTATCCCTCAAACCTCTGTGCAACTTTAAACAACCTTTGAGATATTGATTAGCATATCTTTAGACAGCTCTAGGATGTGATGGATCAGGTATTCCATCTGGCTTCTCCTTGATCCCTGCCACTGAATTCCGGTCTTTACTTCTCAGATCCTGAGAAACCTCCAGGAGCATATTTTCTTAAGAAAAGATCTGCTCATGATGAAGATCTTTGCTAAGTCCTTTTTAGGACTAAGCCCACTATGAAGTTACTTTCTCTTTCCCTCCTCATTGTGCCTTCCCCCTTTAATGGTGTCTTTTTTCTTACTATAGCTAACTATGGTTAGTGTACTAAACTCCCTTATAGACCTAACCAGCCAGTCAAATGGCATGCTTAGGCCTCATGGCATATTCCTTTAATGGATTCTTCCAAATTATTTTCCTTGGTAACTCTATTGCTCTCCCAACTCTATTTCATATTTGCCAATCCTGGTGCCTATTTTACCTCTTATTTTGTCTTTAACCTTTCCCTCTAAATCAACCCATCTTTTGCCATAAAGAATGGCCATCGTGAATTTGTCACATATTAATTTCAAACTAAGAATTTCTACCCTGACCTCATCAGTAGGGATTTAATAAATTATTGTTTAATGAATTAAAAGATCACAGATTTGGAGCTAAAAATAAAGTAGAAGACTTCTATTTTTATTCTTTCATTTTACATATTCTTTCATGAAGAAACTGAGGATCAGCAAAAGGAACAGATTTTTCCAACATTACATATGTCATTTTCCATTTTTGTAAGTCACTGCATGGTAACAGAAAGCAAAGATGTTCTGATTTTAATAATTTAGAATGAGCATCACATATGATTCCCTTTTGAAGGAATGTCACACCTTTTTTTGGCTTAAGTCCTACTCAGACACTAGGAAAATGTACCCTGCTGGACACTGGTGGTTCCCTGCCTATAAAGCAGTTTAGCTGTCAGTTGATAAAAAAAAACTCTTAATAACAAGAAAGCAGGAAGACTATCTATTTATTTCAATGCCACTACCTTCTGGTCTTCAAAGATACTTACAGATCCAATCCAGGATCTTATACTAGATTTACTAATGTTGGCTGCTGGGAGTTTCTCCCTCATGGCTCCAGAGAACCTGGGAGTAATTTGGTGCTTGCCTTCTGCAGTCATAAGCCAGGTACAGAAAAATGGAAGTTACATGTTAGACAGGACCTCCAATATTATACATAGTACAACCTCACATATCTCCTGGCTCAGTAAGACTATGGAACTTTTAGTCACCTCAGCAACTGTTATTATATAATTGCTATTATTATGACTATGCTATCATTATAATAATTATTATTATAATCAACTCTGAGTAGATATGAACTTGAACATTCCATCATGAGCTTACCCACAGATAAGTCTCAGAGTAGAGAATATAGAAGTCAGAAGCTTGTTTTTCCAGAGACTGTAACACTATTTATCACTCACTCAAGGATGAGCACATTCAGCCATAGAGAATTCATTCCAAGTGACCTAAGCCTCAGTTTCTGAGAAAGACATCTTTTCAACTTTCTTTAGAGTATATTAGCTCCTCCTTTCCTCAAAATGATACACTTCTTCAACTTCAAGTACTATCAGCTCACTCTGGTTGATTTTACTCATATGGGACACTGGGACATAGTGAGCATAACCTCCCCTCAAAATATAACATTTAAACATAAATGACTGCAAGTATCATGTAAGTCCTCCTAAACATAAAAACAATGAATGTTAGTAAAAAAGAAGATCTAATAATTTTTTGTAAGTGATATGCATCTGAAAATGCGATGAAAATCACTTTTCTTGATTAGAAAAAAAGGACCTCTTTTAAAGACAGATGGTTTGGTTCTCTTAAACCCATTGCATCCATCTAAAAATATCTCCTTCTTCAGTGCCTATGCATACTGCTGGTTTAAGGTCCTTGGTTGGAATGTTAGCCAAGTCATTCTGTGCAGAAAAGGAACTGCGTAGGCTCAACTTTGGATGAGCTCACCAGAAACTGCCTTCTATTTTCAGTATCTCAAAGACTGGTTTGGAGTTAGTAAAATAACAGAGCTTTGTCTCTGGTCTCATTTTTACATACAGAGACAATAAACAGGACCTGTTGTATAGACAGTGGATCTAACTCAGAAGGCAGAAGTTCAAATAACAAAATATCTCTTTTCCCTCTTTCATTGGTCACTCTGTACTGGACTCTGAAATTGATTAGGTCCACAGGAAAATCCACTGATCATGTCTTAGCTTCCTACTTGCACTTATGTTGCTTCCATTTTGGTATTCGATGAACATAGATCATCTATGATGAACTACAGGCTAAGAGGGCTCACTCAAAGAGAACATTGCAAAGAATCCCAAAATGAGAGCAACAGAAATATTTAAGCTCATCTATTTCATTCTTTTCCATTTGCAATTTTCTCAGTAAGTAATATCAAACCAAGTTAGCAGCAAACATATTGAACAATTAATCATCAATATTCATAAAATTGCTCTCATGAATTGGTGATGAAGAGGATATCATTTTTATCAATTAAAGTCAACGGGGTCAAAATAAGCCTCCTGAAAATACATCCAAGAAAATAAAACAATTGTTATTATAATCAACTCTGACTGGTCATTCTGTTTCCTCTAATTCAGAGATTTAATTTCTAGTCAGGATGAGAAACCCTTCACTCAGGCTCTTGGTTGGGCCATTGCATTTCCTAGGATAAGTAAAACACATGATTTCTAAAATATTACTCTCAGTGTTTTCTCTGGAATGGCTATTGAGAGAAATCGTAATATCACTGATTCAGAGCTGGAATGGAAGTCATTCAATCCAATCTGCTCATTTTACAGACAAGGAAACACACACTCAGAAGTTCAATGACTTCTCTAAGGTGACTTAGGGAGTAGAAAATAGTCAGAATTCAAACTTAACACTTTCTGTCTCCAAAGCTAGTTTCTTTCCACCATTTTACAAATGGACATGCTTTTCTCGTGCACAGCTTTTATATAAATTCAGATCAGTTTTTCTTCACAATTTTTAGGAATAGTTGACATTTCTACTCTACTAAATCTTTCCTTTGATGCTTCAGCTAGAGGGGAACATGACCCTATGTTCTCAAAGGTTTTATCAACACAGTTTAAGCCCCAGCAGTCCCAATAAAGTTGAAAGGGCTTCTAGGCTAAGACAGTGATGTGCCCTATATTTGGCAGCTATAGAGCAGCCTGGATGGACCCAAGAGGCTGACTGAATGCTGTGGCTATACTGACTCCAAAACATCACCTAATACAGTAGAGAGGAGTTGAGTTGTGTGTCAATGTGAAGGGCCCCAATCCTTAAGAAGTCAGAAAATACAGACATATAAGAGGAGAGGCAAAGGTCTAAATTTATCACATATAATTTTTACTTTTAGATTATAATAATACTTAAGACACACAATGCAGCCAAATGCATACTGAAGAAATGGTTCTGGGATCTTAAGTATTTGCTTGGTTCTTCATATGATACAGATCATAGCCTAGCCACCTAACCATTCTATGTCACTCCTTGCCATGTCCTCCCATAAGATCACTCGAATGAGTCCACCCAATGATTTAAGAGCCTTTCTTGCTTCCTCCTAATAGCACAAGGACTCCAGTGGAGCACTTGTGCCATCTATTATCCCTCATTCTTTCCACCCTGCATATCTTCATTATCAATCATTCTTCTCCCATATGGCATCCTTTACCAATGAAACTCATTAAAATGTTTTATTTTGTTGCCTTCTCACACTCGCCATGTAGCTGTACATTACCCTCTGTATAATACTCATTTTGCATTCTTCAGAGACTATATTGTTCTATGACTCATATCTACACAGAAACATTGGCAGAATAATGGTATTAAAAAATATAGGCCTTTTTTTGAGACACTGGGGTCATTAAAAGAAATAAGCAATTTCCCAAGAGAATTCAGCCTGTTTTTCTCATTTGTAATTCTGAGGCCAATTCATCATCCATTTGCAGAATTGCTCAAGGTACATCTACAGACTAAAAAGCTGTATAGGTTGTCCATCTAGTTTCATGTCATATTCTGGATAAAATGTATTTCTCATCAAACCGGTTATTCCTATGTGCATAGTTAGGCCAAATTCTTTGAAACAATTAAAGATCTCTTTCTAGAAGTCATATGGTATTGCCAAATTTGACATAAGCGATATAGTTGTTTGGGGACATTTGTTTGTTTGTTTGTTTTTGCCAACAGGAGTACCTGAAGTTTTTCAACATCCATAGAAATTCCCTCTCCAACTTGTATTTCATGACAATTCTTTTCCATGGCAGTGGGTAAACATATATATATATATATATATATATATATATATATATATATATATCACTGTTTTGTGCCTCATTTGATATTTCTTACCAAAGGGGATTTGTTGAACAAGTTTATCTTTTCATTTTATCATGCAAGGTATCTTGAATAACTTTGCTGGCCAGATGACATCTTATTAGAAGAAAACCTTTAAATTGGCATTTTGTTGTACTGAATCAATTCTATTTTTCCATAATACACAAACAATAATCACAGTGATCTTAAATTCTCTACATCCTTCAACCAATTATGAGACAGTAGAGGTTTATTATAGAAAATCACTAGCCAGAGCCTTCGTGTTCTCTATTAATGCTTGCATTAAGGATGCCCTATCAATTCAAAGAAAAATTGTATACAGATAGAAAAGTAGATATATTAAGTTGATAGTTACTAACTTTCCTTCATTTGTCACTTTGTTTTTAACAAAGTGTGATATTTTCCCTTGTTGTTGGTATCTTTTCCTCCTTCAAGTATCTCATAAATGAACCCTTCAAAGCAATCACAACTGTGTCACCTCAGAACAAATTTCCTTTAAGTACACTTAGTCAAATCTAGCTGCTTTTCTACTCTTTGTACTCTTCAATGTCATTGCCACCTCTTTGATAAACACTTCCAGGACTGCTATGTTTGAGTTAAAGTAGGGTGGTATTACTATCTTTGATGGTATAAAATTTTTTTGTTGAAAAGTCTTTGAAAATCTTTTCCATTTTTCCTTATTTGTTGTCCTTTCATTTTCATCCCTAAGTGCCCTCAGGGTGATTTTGCTTAGTTGGCTCTCTACTCAAGCTATATTTAAACTGGTTTTTACCTTCCTCTGTTTCTTTTTGCTTTATAAGGCAATATTGTTGATGACCTTCCATCATCCTCCATGAACTCTTACAAATGCATTTAAACTCTGCCATTGTTATCTTTGGCTTCCATCTTTGAAAAGTAAGCCAAGTGTTTAGTGGCTAAGATATTCTTTAGAAGAATGATTTATATCACTTTAATATTTATTTGAAATAATTCTAGTTGGTGTTTATGTTCCTTTGCCATAACTCATGTGCATCCTCAATGCATTGTTTAAACAGGTGAGCATTGTGTTGTTTTAACTGCACCTACAGGTTATTAATATCTGGAAAAAATTATCCATCTAATAAAATTCAGTTGCTTGAAGAAAGCAATATACTGTAGTAGAAAATGTTTAACTGCACTAAGAATAAAGGTATTTTGTCACAGTTACCCAAATTCTTCCTGAGATAAACCTTGGGTGATATAACTGACTTTTTTTGTTGTTGTTACTTTTAATTATTTCTAAGAAGCCTATGGATTTATTTTTGTCTCTCTTTGGGGGAGAGAAAATGATAGCACTTGAAGAAATATAGTACTACAATGACAGTATTTTAAGAGGATTTTTTATATCATAAAAATGTTTAAATATTTGTAAGATGAGAAAAAAGAAAAAAAATCAAGTGATTGCTCCAAGCGAAAAAATGTAGATAGAGGGTTTCCTACCCAGTATGAATTTGGGGCTTACTTGGAAGAATCCCTATAGGGACTTAGTATTTTTGCCATCTATCTTTTACTATTTTCCCCTCCTCTAAACTATTGGAGAGGGGAAAAAGTGTCATAACTATAATATCTTATGTACATAAGAGCAAACAGTCATTTTAGAAAGAAATTAGCCAATGGTTTGAGTATTAAGCATATACCAAACTTTGTAAGAAAAATGGCAATTGCCACTCATGAAAATGAAGTCATGAAGTAAAACTTTTTCTGAACAAATACATACTGAAGAAATCTGTGCCGAAGGCCATACAATTTCCAATGTTTGCGTGAGAAGGGAGATTAGGAAAAATGGAATAAAGAAAACGCTTTTGATCATTAAAAAAAAAAAGAACAAAAGAGAAGACATGAGTAATTACCAACTCATGCATTTACCTTCTTACCTCTGTAACAGCTTTCCAAGGGTGGTTTTTGTATATATGAGGGCACCTTTGAAGAAAATGTAAGAGAAGAGCAGGTAGTATTTTGTAGGTGATTCTTCTAATGTGTTTATTGTTTTCAGGTTTTTTTTTTAAGTTCTCAAAGCAAAACACAACCTTCAAAAGCTCTCTTCAACAAAGTGTCTCCCATGGATATCTCACCATCATGTAATAGTTTCTGATAGATGCAAGAGCCTAACCTTGGTTGAAGATCTCTAGTGAAAGAATCCACTACTCCTTAGAGAGAAAACAAAAGGGAAAGATCTGCACTAAGCCTTGGCTAGGATGAATACTGGGCTAAAAATCAGAAATAATCATCATGACTTTAAATCTGACCTCAGACACTCGCTAGCTATGTGAACTTGGGCAAATCACTTCACCCTGTATGCCTCATTTTCCTCATCTGTAAAATGAGCTGGAGAAGGAAATGGAAAGCCATTCCAGTGATTTCTGCGGAGAAAATCCCAATTGGGGTCAAGACTGAAAGTCAACTGAACAATAACATGTAGTTCTTGGATAAGCAATGAGCTGTGGTGAGCACTGAATAGGAAAAGAACAACTTATATCACACTTGGGAAATGGTGCACAGTTGTCCATGATCCCAGTTAGGTGGCAAAGTGGAAAGAGCACTGGTTCTAGAAGCAGGAAGACATGAATTCAAATTCAGCTTCAGCTAATTACCAGCACTGAGAGCTGGAACAAGTAACTTTACCTCTGCCCACCTCAGTTTCTTCAATTATAAAATAGAGATATTAATAACACTTAGGTCATTATGTAATTCAAATAAGATTATATTTATAAGTACTTTTATCATAGTACCTGACACATAGTAGACACTTACTCCATGGCTCTTCCTTTTATGTTCCTGAGTTTCTTCTTTCCATAAAAAACTCATCTTTTTTAATTATCACACTTGGCTACAAAGTTTCAGTTCAATCCTTCATTATGATATTAGTCGAACTCAAGCTCTGACCAGTTCAACCACTGTGGAAGGCCTTCAAGTATCATCCCGGCAAAAAACTTATACTTTCTTTCTGAATGCTAGTTTAACTATATACAGAGGAGCTCATGACCCATTGGCTGCTTGTTGGTGATGAACACTTTCTTTTTTTTTTAATATATAAAGCTTTTTATTTACAAAACATATGAGTGATTTTTCAACATTGACCTTTGCAAAAACTTTTTTTCCCAAGCTTTTCCCCTCCTTCTCCCCAACCCCCACCCCTAGATGACAGGTAATCTAATATATGCTAAATAGGATAAATTATATGACAAATACAATACATGTATACATATCTATACAGTTATCTTACTGCACAAGAAACATCAGATCTAGAAAGAGAAGAAGAAAAAACAACCTAAGAAGGAAAACAAAATGCATGGAAATATTCACAGAAAGCGTTAAAATGCTGTGTTGTGGTTCACACTCAGTTCCCACAGGCCTCTCTCTGGATGTATATGACTATCTTCATCGCTGAACAACTGGTTTGAATCACATCATTGTTGAAGAGAACCATGTCCATCAAAATTGATCATCGCATAGTCTTGTTGCTGTGTATAATGTTCTCCTGGTTCTGCTGATTTCACTCAGCATCAGTTTATGCAAGTCTCTCCAGGCCTCTCTAAAATCATCCTGCTGGTCATTTCTTACAGAACAATAATATTCCATAACATTCATATACCATAATTTATTCAGCCATTCTCCAATTGATGGGCAGGTGATGAACACTTTCCAGGAAATGCTGAAAAGATGAAATAGTGCTCAGTTCTGCGTGACTCTTTTCTGCTTCCAGAGTAAGGGTTGTAGAATGCTAGTAGAAAATCCTTGGAAGAAACATCCAATTTTTAGACTATCTATAAACTTTAATGTTTCAGTTAGGATTTCAAATGTAAAATACTCTTTCAGTAACTTAGAAGTGGATAAATTACTGACATCAAATACTATAGGAGAAATTCTATAAATGTTGACATTCTTATAAGATTAAGTCTAAGTGGTTAAATGGAAATACTAATGGACTCAAAGTCAGAAAGGCTTGAGTTCAAATTTGGACTCAAGCAGTTACTTAGTTGCATCACTATCGGCAAGTCATGCAACCTCTGAGGTTCAGTTTCCTCATCTTTAAAATGGATATAACAAAAATTATAATAACAATAATATAATCAACATAGCAGGTAATAATAATAACTGTTATTCTATCTAGCATTAGATAGTACCTACTATGTGCCAGCAACTATACTAATCATTTTTCAGATATTCTCTAATTTGATGATCACAATAATCCTGTGGGATAGATGCTATTATTATCCTCATGTGATAGCCGAGAAAAAATAAAGCAGATCATGTAAGCAACATGTCCAAAGTTACACAATTTGTGTCTGAGACTGGATTTGATTTTAGATTTTCTTGCATTCTGGGCCAAGCACTCTACTGACTGTGATGTCTAACTGCCTCTCTAATAATAAAGAGCCGGCCCAGTTTGTTGTGAGAATAAAATCAATTAATATATGTCTAGCACTATGCGATCCCTAAAGAGCTATATAAATGCTAGCTAGGAGGAGGAGAAGGAAGAGGAGGAGGAGGAGGAGGAGGAACCCAAAAGAAAAGGAAGTGGCTGCCAAATAGAGTTGGCTCACAGGTTAAAGAGGCTAAATCAAGGACTTTATCTGGATTACTCCATCATCATCATCATCATCATCATCATCATCATCATCATCATCAGGCACATTATACAACACCTCAGGTTTACAAAACCAGCATTTCCTATGTTATGTCATTTGATTCTAAAAACAATGTTGTGCAGTAGGAGCTATTTTTGTCCTCATTTTATAGATGAAGAAACTGAGGCTCGGAGACATTAAATGAACTTCCCAGTGACGTTAGCTGGGAAGTACTGGAATCAGGAGCAAATTACAGATCTTTCTGACTTCAAGTACATCACTTTACCCACTCTGCCAGGTGATGTCTTATTTAATCACATCTTATTGTACTACTCATGATAAGTAATTGCAAAAAGGCCACTATAAAGCTTATGTACCACCATCTGCTACAGAAGATGAAAAGGTAGAAGAATTCTATGAAGAGCTAAAAAAAGCCCAACCCTTTCCTAATTAAATCAGCTTATACTTTAATCCTGAGGAGCTTCAATGCAAATATACACATAGGAGAGAAAAGCAAAAAAGAAATATATTGGAAAACATGGCTCTGGAATGCAGAATAAGAAAGTTCAAAGGCTTCTCTTCTATACAAAAGTGAAACATAATATTTAATGGCAATAGTTCTGGGTACCATGAGCAGTCAAGTCACAGTCACTCAACCCAACACCTTGCCATGTCTTTGTCCTTTGTCCTCTACAACCGCTTATCTTTTTCTTTATATTCTTAACCAGGAGTATGATGCATTCTGTGGGCACCTAGGTGGCGCTGTAGCAGAATGATGGGTCTGGAGTAAAGAAAACTCATCTTCCTGAATTTAAATACGACCTCAGACTCTAGCTATCTCACCCTGGGCAAGTAACTTAACCCTGTTTGCCTCATTTTCCTCATCTGTAAAATGAGCTGGAGAAGAAAATGGCAAGCCACACCAGTGTCTTTGCCAAGAAATGAGGTCACAGAGAGTCAGACAGGACTAAACAACAACACTATTGATTCAATTTCTAGAGCAATCCCCACATACTTTTTATGTTCCCTCCTTTCTCCCTCTTCATGTTGCTTCATTTATTGGCCTTCTTTGGGGTCATATTTAAACACATGGGTTAACTAGGGTAGTAAGTGCATACTCAAAGCAGAAATATTGAGCACATGTAACACAGACTATAAGTTCCATTTAATCACAAGATTTGGAACTTTCTAACATGGAAACTCCTTAATTTAGGAGTCACATCCCTTTTCTTTAGCCTTGTACCAGCCCACAAATCTGCCGTCTTCAGAAGAAATCGCTCCAAAAATGGGAGCTGGGTTCTGAAAATGAAGCCCTGGATTGGTCAGGCAGGTGATACATTCATTACTAGCTGGCTAGTTCTCAGGAGCTGCACTAATTTTATTTGTTCCTCTTGGCATCATTCATATCAGGAATAATAATTGATCTGGATAAGGGGAGCTATAGTAGGGAACTTTACTATTAATCTCTACACTTTCAAAGAGATGGGGTTTAGAAGAGAAACTCCCACATGCCCATGCCTGTTTTTTACTCATTGTCCCTACCGTTCACTGTCAAATTTCCATACATGAGTAGTTTACTTCTCCATCCTAATGCAAAATGACAAATGGCATGTTCCACTGGCATCCACACAATACCAAGTCATCAAGGAGAATGTCCCTAGCATGTTGTGATAGATATTTTGGGGAAGATTTACCTGGACATGGACAATTGTTGCAGAAGATAAGAAGGAATGAGTGAGTTATCATCTTAATCACTGCATGCAGTACTCACACTGATGAGATTACAGATCCACTGAGGGATCAAAGATATGACTCCCAGTGATGCTCTATAGCTGTCAATAATAGAACATAACAATTTCAGAAAAATCAAAACGATAGGTCGTCTGAAAGATGATACTTGCTTGGTATAAGTAGGTACCAGAGTATTGTTAGTGATGACTCAGAAACGTCAAGCAGAATACAGGACATTATCCATTGCATGTATGAATTGAAACAGTCAGTGTAGTGGACTGGCATTGGAAGAGATGCCTTTCTCTCCATGGTCCATAAAAGGAAGCTACTTCCCTTTTCTTCCTGGACTCCTAGACTACAGTGCAGCAGAAGAGGAGGGAGATCTCTCTACTCCTTCAACAAGGGGAAAATGGCAAATTGTAGGAGAAACTCATGATCAACTGGAGGCAGGGGAATTCCTACACTTTTTGTTCCTAAATGTCATCTTCTATGTTTCAATTCCCAAGTGAGAAACTAGAATTCCTGAGAACTGACTTCCCAAGTCTGGAATACTTCCTCATAGGTAATTCCAAGTTCAAGAGTTCCCAAGAGACTGAGAGTACATGCTACTTTCCTCAGTAGCCTGTGTTTTGGAGCAAAAAGAGAACCATCACCAGAGGTCGTCTGACAACTAAAATCCTAAAGCCATGTCATTGAGGACAAGATATCTGGACATTGCCAATTCTGATGTGAAGGAAAACTTTTCCAAAGTAGCTGACAACACTCTCCCTCAAGCAGATTTACATTATGAGGTTCTTGAGTAAGCAGTAATTGGTTACCTGAGTGATTTGTGATTCAGAATTTACTCAGGAGCACTTGTGAGTTGTCTGAATTTTATGTAATTTCTGTGGTAGGTAAAATAAATACCCACTCCCCATACCGTTCACAGAATATGTCTGCCAGAGCTTGAGTACTCTCTTACCAACAATTGGGGAAGTCTAGACACAAGATACATTTAAATTGAATACAAAAGATTCTAGGGTTGAGCTCACAGGACTGGACCTAATTTGTATGAACACAGAGCATATGCGTTATACTAGCTTGACTTCTATTTCCCAAAGAAGCTATCTGCTTTTAACCAGTAGACTTTGACTATATTCAATGCCTGCTACTTACCTCAGCATGGCCCATAACATTATAAAATGTGGGAGAAAAAAAGCAGACCTTACAAGTTGCATCAAGGTAGGCCTTGGATGTACATGCCTGTATACAAATTGGATTATGAACACGCCAAGCTGTCCCTGTTTTAAACCTCCATGTTAATTACTATGTTCTCTGTTCCGATAATCCCTCAAGAAGGATAAAGAACGCCATTTTCCCAAAGAGCCCAAAGAGGAGGGATATTTACCATATATATAAAACAAAAGAGCTAACTTACCTAATTTATTGCTTTTAGAAAATAAATTGCTGATTCTTTTTCCTTATTAATTCGACAGTGATAACTTATTACTGTTTTTTTTAAAGATGGAAGTAAATGAAATGTAAAAGCAATCAATATATCTTAAAATTATTCCAGAAAGTTGTTTCATTTTTTGTCTAGCTTTGAAACACATGATTCCATATGTTTTATTAAAAGACTAAGAGGAGCCAATGTTTGATAAAGCCCAGCTCTGGGGTTGTTGATCTCCATCTCCCCTGAATACTTTGAGAGTATTTTGAAGTGAATGTTCCTGATTTAAGCAGAAGGCAGGTGTGTTCTCTTGGGAATAAAGGGAGCTTCCTTTTATCTCTCAGAATTTCAAGAAACCAGTGTGTTGGAGAAAACACACACAACAACAACAACTATTATTACTACATCATCATCAACAACAACAACAGCAACAAAAAAATCACTCTGGCACTGAGGCTCCATGTCCCCTATTGGGTTGCTTCCTGATTCAATTCTTAATAACATGGTAGAGGTTGAAAGAAGAAAACAAGGCAAATAGCAGCTGTAATCACTGACAAAAACTCTCATGTTTTTCTCTGTAGAGATTTAAAAATCACACATACATATGTACACACAATTGTCTAAGTACTCTCATTTTAGAATGATCAATTTCCAAACAACACGCATCCCTTATGTTGACTCCCATAGCTGTGTGTGTGTGTGTGTGTGTGTGTGTGTGTGTGTGTGTGTGTGTGTGACAGGAAGGGGAAATATGCAGGACATCATTTTAGCCCTTTCATTCTTTCTGGAACATTTGTAATGAGCAACATCCATAGAGTGTAGCCAGGGCAATTTTCATTAAAGGAAGCTCGATATTTTGAAAAATATAAGGTGGAATAAAGGGCAGTGAGGCATCATGGAAAGAAAGCAAGACTTACTCAGGAAGACTTGGGTTCAAGTCTTCCTTTGGCACAAATTAGCTATATAATCAAGAGCCCTTAACCTCTCAATACCCTGGACAGTTCTGAGTTTATAAGGTAGAGGTGCCTTGCTGCCTTCCATCTCCCCATACATGAGGATACATAGAGTGTATACACAAGAAGCATGTTATACCAATGAATGATAAGGCTACACCAAAAAATAAAAAAATAAAAATAAATAAAGTAAAAATATGGAAGAGAGATTGAAAAGAATCATATAACTGTCAGCTCCATTATTTTTTTGGCTTATGGCATGGATTCCAGTTCTAGCCCTGAAACTTACTATTTATGTGCACTGGCTAAGTCAATTCACATCTGAGGGTCAGTTTCCTTGTCTGAAAATGAGAATAGCAATATATGTGTGACTTACCACATAGGATTATTGCAGGGATCATCACAGATCATAGATTTGAAAGTGCCTTGGAACCATAAAACAGCTGACATGTGTAAACCATTATTCATTTTTTTTTCTCAGTGGATTAATGGAAGACTATTTTCCATATGATGACCTTTTAAATTCTACTAGTCTTTCTCTGGAATTATTAAGCACCAGTTTGTAATTCTTTAAAAATTATTTTATTTGGTTTTAGGTGAAACCTGTGACCCTGCCATGACTCTGGTACAGGCCCTCACCTCCTCACCCCTGGATTGTTGCAACAGCCTCCTAGTTGATCTACCTGGTTCAAATTTCTCCCCATTCCAGGTTTTCCTCTACTCAGCTTTCAGACTGTCTGACTGTCACCCTCACCCCCAAGTCAATGAATTTCAGTAGCTCCCCATCACTTCCAAGATCAAGAACAAAATCCTCAGCTTGGTATTCAAAGTCTTTTATAACCTTCCTCTCTATCACCACCTTTCCAGTCTTCTTATATCTTACCCCTCCCCACTCACTAATGGAATTATTCTTTCAGTCAAGAGACTTGGACTTAAACTAACTATGTGAGAGCAGGTTAAATCATTTAACCTATCTGTGACTCAGTTTCCTCATCTGTAAAATGGGGATCACAATACCTTTTGTAACAGCCCTTTCTTCCTAAGACTGTTTGGAGACAGGGTTTGGTAAGTTTTCAATCTAAATGTTCATTGTGTACCACATGCTGTGCCATTCACTGGAAGAAATACAAAGTTTGGATAAAAAGACACAGCTCCTGCCTTCATGAAGCTTACAATTCAGTAGGACATGATAACCTTGACACCTAATAATACGCTATATATATATATATATATATATATATATATGTCAAAGAAGTACAAAACAAGGTTCCTGATGAGGTCCAAGTTCATTACCAAGTGGTGGAGAGGGGGTGGTAATAAGTGGGGGGGAGTGGATTGAGAAGTATTTCCTGGAGGAATTAGCACTTAATTTGAGCTTGAATTCAATTTGTGTTTAGATAATTCAGTTTTTCCTGACAAGGAAGCAAGATATATAGCAGCAATTCCTCTGTAAAAATTAGGCTGTTGCTTTCCAGTTTGACCTGCTCTGGCTCTGTAAACATTTTCCTTCCAAAGATTCATCCCTGCTTGGCTTCAGATTTGGTCCAAAAGGTACAACCTAAAAGGTTTGTCTCCTTGTCACTGCTACTAAGCAAGACTGAACTTTCTTGGGACAACCACCCAGGGACAGATGGGTTGGAAGTAAAAGGTTTTTTGACTTTAAAAATAGTTATGCATGAAGGCCCCAGAAACAAAGGTAAGAAAGCAGAGATGCTGTCATTGACTCTCATACTTGGCAAAGCCTCAGGAGAAATGGAGGGCCTAGGATGAGAGGACTTGCTTATTGGTTCTGCAACCTTTGGCTATTTATAAGATGGAGTCTCCATAACAAGGATTTATTTGTCTAAATAATGTTTCTTTCATTG
The DNA here is from genome assembly GCA_023553655.1 of Myrmecobius fasciatus. NCBI lineage: Eukaryota > Metazoa > Chordata > Mammalia > Dasyuromorphia > Myrmecobiidae > Myrmecobius > Myrmecobius fasciatus. Next base: position 49,776 of record JAJPUD010007640.1, read on the forward strand.
TGAGACTGAGTGCTAGATTGTTTGTCTATCTGTGTTCGTTTTAAATAACAAACATTCTTAAGGACAAGAATGTTAACAGCCTATGCAGGTGACACCCCCCCCCCCTCGTGGGGAAAAAGGAAGGAAAAGAGAATTAAGGCGGGAAGAGACCTTTAAAATCAAGAAATGCAAAAAACGTCTTTTTAGCCTTTGCCTAGCCAGAGCATAGATCATCTTCGTCATTGTTACTGAGCAGGAGAAAATGTGTTTGGAACAATCACAGAAGGAAATTGTTGAAATGAGGAACAAGCCAGGAAAGGGGAAGTAACTTGTATAAGTTCATATTGTGTAGGATCAAATCCATCTACAAAATTTTATTTAGGGTCGACTATGGGCCAAGCACTAGGAATAAATGTATAAAATAAAGCAATCCCAATTTCAATGGGAGACACAAGAAGTAAATGTGTAAATATAACCAATACAAAATATGGCACCTTTAAATGTGAGATAGTTTGGGGGGGGAAGAGACTAAGCACTTGGAAGATCAGGAAAGTTTCCTACAAAAATGGAGTTTAAAAGAGGAGTGGGGATCTATGAGGCAGAGATGGGAAGAGGGCACTTTCACCATTTGGGCTAGCCAAGGCAAAGTCATAGAGACTGCAGGGAGCATCTTGTGTGAGAAGGCCAATTTAGTTAGATCACAGAATGCTAAAGGGGCATAATGTTCAATAAGTCTAGTTAGATAGGTAGGGACAAGGTAAAGGATTTTGAAAGCTAAAAAGAAGACTCCTTTTGTACTCCAGGCAATTAGAAGACACTGGAGTCAGTTGAGCAGAGGAGCTGCATGTTCAGATCTGCACTGGAGGAAAACCATGTTAGCAATATTATATAGGAAAGACTAGAATGAAGAAAAACGTGAGACTGAGGAAGCAAATTTTGGATGCCATTGTAACAATCTAAGTGAAAGGTGATAGGGGCCTGAACTAAGATGGTGACTGTGAATGGAGAGGAGAGGTTGAATGAGAGATGTAAAGGGGAAAACATCAACATTTGGCAACTGACAGGATTCATGGAGGGAGGGAGAATAAGGAGTTACGGGTAAGACAGAAGTTACAAACTTGTGAAACTGGGAGGATTATGGTACCTTCAATAGAAATAGGGACATTTGGAAAAGAGGGCATGCATTAGGGGATTTCAGTTTGGGACAGTTTGAGTTTTAAATGTCTTGGGGATATTCAATTTGAAATATCCAACAGGTTACTGATTATGTGAGACTAAAGTCAAGATGAAGCTGATGGACCCCTTATCAGAATGTCTTAAATGAATAAAATAAAGGATTGCAAAGGACACCAATTATGCTGAAACACGGTTTTCATAAGTAGAAATCTAATGCATTGTTGGTGGAGTTGTGTACTGATCCAACTGTGTCCAAATTTGTGTGCAATTTGAAACTGTGTCCAAAGGACTATAAAACTGTGCATACAGGGGGCAACTAGGTGGCACAGTGGATAGAGCATCAGCCCTGAAGTCAGGAGGACCTGAGTTCAAATCTTGCCTCAGACACTTAGCTGTGTGACCCTGGACATGTCACTTAATCCCAATTGCCTCAGCAAAAAAACTGTGCATACAGCATAAGAAATGTGGAAGCATGTTTAGAAGCAATACATATGTTTAACTTGTATTGGATTACTTACATTACTTACTGTCTGGGTGGGGTGGGGAAGAAAAGGGGGAAGAAGACAAATTTGGAAGAAAAGGTTTTGCAAGGGTGAATGTTGAAAACTATTTCTGCATGCATTTTGAAAAATAAAAAGCTAAAAAAGAAAAATAACATCAATAAAACATTGAATTTCCAAAAAATCACCAAACAATAAAACTGTACATACTCTTTGACCGAGAAAAAATAGAAAAGGAGCCACAAGTTCAAAGTGTTTGTAACAGCTCTCTTTGTAGTGGCAAAGAATTGGAAATTGAGGGGATGCTCATCAATTGGGGAATGGCTTAACAAATAGTGACAAATGAATGTGATAGAAAATTACTGTTCCATAAAAAATGATGACCAGGTGGATTTCAGAAAAACCTGGAAATATTTACATGAACAGATGTTGAGTGAAATGAGCAGAACCAGGAGAACACTGTAAAGCAAAATTGGATACATGATCAACTATGATAGCATTTGCTCTTCTCAGAAATATGAAGATCTAGGACAATTCTAAAAGGCTCTTGATGGAAAATGCTATCCACATGCAGAGAATGAACTATCGAGTCTAAATGCATATTGAAGCATACTATTTTCACTTTTTTTCTTGTGTTTTTTTCCCTTTGTTCTGATTCTTCTTTCACAACATGACTCCTGTGGAAATACGTCCAATATGATTGTACACGTATAACCTATATCAGATCGATTTCCCTCTTGGAGAGAGGTGAGAGGAGGGAGGGAGGAAAACATGGAAATCAAAATCTTATAAAAGTAAATGTCAAAGGAAAAGATAATGACTAATGTTGGAGGGGATGTGGGAAGGCTGGGACACTAATGCATTGTTGGTGGAACTGTGAACGGATCCAGCTATTCTGGAGAGCAATTTGGAGCTATGCTCAAAAAGTTATCAAACTGTGCATACCCTTTGACCCAGCAGCATTTCTATTGGGCTTATATCGCAAAGAGATCTTAAAGGAAGGAAAGGGACCCACATGTGCAAGAATGTTTGTGGCAGCCCTTTTTGTAGTGGCTAGAAATTGGAAACTGAATGGATGCCCATCAATTGGAAAAGGGCTGAATAAATTATGGTATATGAATGTTATGGAATATTATTGTTCTGTAAGAAACGACCAGCCGGATGATTTCACAGAGACCTGGAGAGACTTGCATGAACCGATGCTGAGTGAAAAGAGCAGAACCAGGTGATCATTATACACAGCAACAACAATACTATACGATGATCAATTCTGATGTACATGGCTCTCTTCAACAATGAAATGTTTCACACCAGTTCCAATTGTTCAGTGAAGAGAGACACATACACCCAGAGAAAGGGATGTGATGTGTGGACTGCAACATGACATTTTCATGTTCTCTATTGATGTTTGCTTGCATTGTGTTTCCTTTATCTGATTTTTCTTTCTTGTAGATATGATTTTTCTTGCACAACAATGATAAGTGTGGAAATATGTATACATATATTCGATGTGTCAAGTATTTTAACATAATTAACATGTAGTGGACTTCCTGCCATCTAGGGGAGGGGGGAATAGGGGGGAAAAATTTGTAACAGAGAGCTTTGTAAGGGTCAATGTTGAAGAATTACCCATACATATGTTTTGCAAATAAAAAGTTTTAATAAAAAAGTAAAAGTCAAAAACTAATAAATAAATGTACAAAAAAGAAAGATTGTTTTCAAAATATTAACAAAAACAAGTTTAAGAAACCCAGAAGAAAGCCCTAGCACATTGTGTAGAACCACTGTGGAATCACTGGAGAATATAACAGATGGGCTGAGGCCCAAGATGGGAAGGCATAGATGGGTTACTGAACTCTACTGTTGGAGTAATGTGATTGTACTTCTATTAAAGCACCAGGTCCTGACCAACCCAAAGCAATGTTCCGAATATTTGGATAAAACAGAAAACCTCCTAATTTGCAGAAGCACTTCTAGGGCCTAAGAGGTTAACATCTTCTTCTCTGTCTTCAAAGATAGCTCCTGGAGTGAAACAAGGCTGCCCACTGTCACCATTACTATTTAATATTGTATTAGAAATGTTATCTTTAGCAATAAGAGAAGAAAAAGAGATAAAAGGAATCAGAGTAGGTAATGAAGAAACCAAATTATCACTCTTTGCACATGACATGATGGTATACTTAGAGAACCCTAGAGACTCAACTAAAAAATTACTAGAAACAATTCACAACTTTAGACAAGTTGCAGGATTCAAAATTAATCCACATAAATCATCAGCATTTTTATATATTACCAACAAAGTTCAGCAGCAAGAGATACAAAAAAGAAATTCCATTCCAAATAACGGATGATAGGATAAAATATTTGGGAATCTATCTGCCAAGGAAAAGTCAGAAACTATACGAACTAAACTACAAACCACTTTCCACACAAATAAAATCAGACCTAATCAATTGGAATAACATTAAGTGCTCATGGGTAGGCAGAGCAAACATAATAAAAATGACAATACTACCCAAACTAATCTACTTATTTAGTGCTATACCAATCAAACTCCCAAGAAATTATTTTACAGATGTAGAAAAAATACTAGCAAAGTTCATTTGGAAGAACAAAAGGTCAAGGATTTCAAGGGGATCAATGAAAAAAAAAGGCAGATGAAGGTGGCCTTGCTGTACCAGATCTAAAACTATATTATAAAGCAGCGGTCATCAAAACCGTTTGGTACTGGCTAAGAAATAGAGCAGTCAATCAGTGGCACAGGATAGGTTATCAGGATAATCTAGGCAATAACCTTAATTTAGTGTTTGATAAACCCAAAGACCCCAGCTTTTGGGATAAGTGCTCACTATTCGGCAAAAACTGCTGGAAAAATTGAAAACTAGTGTGGAAGAAATTAGGGCTTGACCCATACCTAACACCACATACCAAGATAAGATCGAAATGGGTTTAAGATCTAGATATAAAGAGTGATTTTGTAAGCAAGTTAGAGGAATGTAATATAGTTTACCTCTCAGACCTGTGGAGATGGAATAAATTTATGTCCAAAGAAGATCTGGAACTCCTCACTGAACACCAGATAGATAATTTTGATTACATTAAATTAAAAAGCTTCTGTACAAACAAAACTAATGCAGACAAGATTAGGAGGGAAGCATCAAATTGGGAAATCATCTTTACATTTAATGGTTCTGATAAAGGCCTCATTTATAAAATATATAGAGAATTGTCTCATATATATAAGAATTCAAGCCACTCTTCAATAGATAAGTGGTCAAGGGATATGAACAGACAATTTTCAGATGATGAAATTAAAACCATCTCTAGTCATAGGAAAAGGTGCTCCAAATCACTATTGATCAGAGAAATTCAAATTAAGACAACTCCGAGGTACCACTACACACCTGTCATATTGGCTAAGATGAGACGAAAAGATAATGACGAATGTTGGAGGGGATGTGGGAAAACTGGGACACTGATACATTGTTGGTGGAACTGTGAACGGATCCAACCATTCTGGAGAGCAATTTGGAGCTATGCTCAAAAAAGTTATCAAACTGCACATATCCTTTGACCCAGCAGTGTTTTTATTGGGCCTATATCCCAAAGAGATCTTAGAGGAGGGAAAGGGACCCACATGTGCAAGAATGTTTGTGGCAGCCCTTTTTGCAGTGGCTAGAAACTGGAAACTTAAGGGATGCCCATCAATTGGAGAGTGGCTGAATAAATTATGGTATATGAATGTTATGGAATATTATTGCTCTGTAAGAAATGACCAGCAGGACGATTTCAGAGAGGCCTGGAGAGACTTGCATGAACTGATGCTGAGTGAAACGAGCAGAACCAGGAGATCATCATACACAGCAACAACAGTATTACATGATGATCAATTCTGATGGACATGGCTCCCTGCAATGAAGAATTGTCTCAAACCAGTTCCAATTGTTCACTGAAGAAAACCATATACACCCAGAGAGAGGGATATGAAATATGGACCACAATGTAACATTTTCATGATCTCTATTGATGTTTGCTTGCATTGTGTTGCCTTTCTCTGATTTTCTTTTTTTTTCTTGTAGATAGGATTTTTCTTGTACAACTTGTCAAGTATTTCAATATTACTGACATGTAGTGGACTTCCTGTCATCTAGGGGAGGGGAGGGGACTGGGGGTAAAAGTTGTAATGGAGAGCTTTGTAAAGATCAATGCTGGGGAACTACCCGTACATATGTTGTGCAAATAAAAAGCTTTAATAAAAAAATTTTAAAAAATAAAAAAATAACGATTATAAATACTTTTGCTCCCTATCTCACAGAGTTATTGGGAACTGAAATAAGACCTAGTTTGTAAAGTGTGAGAGAAACAGCATGATGTGATTGATAGATTGCTGAATTTACAATGAAGAAGATCTATTTCTGCTATAAATTGTGTGTTCATGGTCAAATCAATTAACTTCTCTTAAAAGTCATGAAACTCTACTTATCTACTAAATTATAAATAGATCTTAATCTGCATTGATAACCAATAAAATCAGACTCTTCATTTAAAAAAAATAAAATAAAAAAATAAATAAAAATAAAATAAATTAAATAAATTAAAAAAAAAAAACAAAGATAGCTCCTGGGTTGGAATACTGGATATATTTTGCCATGGGCCCCAGCGAGGCAAAGTTCTGCCTGGTAGAACGGGAAAAACATCATAATTTGCATAAAAAGACCTGGGTTCAAATCCTAACTGAAACTCACTTGCTATGGGAATTTGTGCAACTTCACTATGTAACTATTTCCTCAATAGCATGCAAGGGGCAAAACAGGTCTTGTGATACTTGCAGGAATGGCAGCAGAGACAGCCATATTAAACTCCTCCACCACCATCAATCTTGGAAATTTACAGGAAAATCTGAATGCCCAAGTGGTACCTAAGAGGAGGTTTTGACTAATAGAAAGCTATGTAACAGGATGAGTGAGTAGGTTTGTCATCAGCTTGATAGGGAGGGTGTAGGAACTGAAAAACTGGGGAATGTGGTAGTCTATTCAATAATCTCAAAATATAGTTAAAACTTTGCAAAAATAGTAAACTGCAACCACCATTAGGGATTCAGTTGGCCCTCTGGTGATCAGGAGGAAAAGAGTAAAGTGCAGTTGCCATAGTGAATGGAGAACCAGCCTTCAGGTAAGGAGAACCATCCTTCACATCTGACTCATTAGCTGTATGGCTCGGAACAAAATCATTTCACCTCTCAATTTTACAAGCTCATGTCTCTGATTATCCATTATAAAGTACCCATGTAAAGTAGAAGTCCCTACACCAAAGAAATCATGTGACACCCCCCCAAAAAAAAAGAAATAATAATGAAAAAAATTGCAAAATCACTGTGAAAATTATTAGTTTTCAGAGATTTATTCTAGCAACCTATACGATGATGAGGATAGGGGAAAATTTGAGGGAGGGAGCTAGAGAGGGACATGTAAACCAGAGTGTGCTATAACATAATGAACAGAGATACAACTAGAATGTACCAACCAGGGTTTTATCCCAGCATACTGAAATTTAGCAGGTACAAAAATTAAACACATGTATTCATTTACCAAAATAGAAACTACTCACGTAACTAGCTCCCCTCCTGCTAAAGTGAATTAGTCTTAATTCCTTCTTGTACTATTTTCACATCATGAATTACAAGATTGATTTGAAGGCCCATTTTTTGCCGCTTGCCTCAGTATGTCTAATATTACATACTCTGAGTGATAAATTTGCTTGTTAGGGCTCTAAGAATGGATTATCTCAGTTATCCTTTTTTCATTTTCTGTTTAATATAATCTCTTCTCCAAACCTTATTCTTAGATCTGGGAAGGGGGGAGCCAACTACACTCACATAGACAGTTAATGGGTGATTTATGGCAGTCACTGTGCAGTTGTTTTTTTTTTTTAAATTCCATTCATAGGTCACCTTTAAAATAACTATAGTAAATTAAATACTTCCTATGCATAGGGAGGATGAATAGTTAATTAAAATGCCACACTTGCAGAATACTTCTCTGATCCAGTACTTATATTATACACAATTGACAACCCAGGACAAGGGCATGTGACCAAAATTTGAAGTAGGAAAAATAAAATGTTTATAGTTGTAAGACAGCAGGACTCAATTTGGACAAAATGTCCACCAAACAGAAATTCTCCTCCCTTCCTCCCCCCATTGAATGCATTCCCCTAGAATGATATGTTAGAGAGAGTACAGCACAGGAGGATAAACAATAAATAGATCCAAAAGGAGAGAGCCTGGGTTCAATCACACTTATTGCCTGTGGAACCCGAAACAAGTTTTCGTACCTATTTCTGTGCTCCAAGCTCCTTCATCTGCAAAAACGAGAGTGTCAGACTTGATGGCCTTTCAGCCTTTCAGTTCTTTATCAGCCCTAATATTGTCATTCTTGTATTCATTTGCAAAAAAAAAATGAGCTGAAAATCTAATGTGTGCAGAACACTGCATCTAGTACTAGGGGTAGATAAAAAGTCTGACCCCTACCCTCATGGAGATTATTGGCTAGCAGGGGAACAAGCCCCATTCTATCTGATCTCAACACATGCTAAGGGCAAAAAAGAGGAGCTCTGTGGGAAGCAAATAAAGCCCTCTGTGAGCATCAGGAGAGAGAGCTTTCTCAAGAGCTGGATTAGAAGGAGCTTCTTCTAGCAAGTAGCATATAAGTTGAGCTTTGAAGGTTACGTTAATGCAATTAAATCGGTGCACAGTCCTCGTCTGGCATTTAGAAGCCATATTTGAAAGCTCCATATCCCTTTCAGTACTGGCTGTCTAGACTCGGGTCCTAGGTACTCAATGCTAGCACTGTTCTAGTCCAGAAGGAAAGCAATCATTCACCTCCTCCATATTACAGTGTTATAGACTTAACTGTTACCTACATTAAAGGTATTTGCACTTTAAAAGACAAACTTGGCTGAGCAATGCTTAATCTAAAGAAATGACTAACTCTAGAAATTCAGACACAATGGCACATAGTAATGAACAGAGGGATGTTCTTGGGACTCCTCAAGTAATGCCATGGGGGTGACTGCTTAGCCATTCTCCTATGAGGGTGGAAATATCTTTCTGTTTGTATTTTGTGAACTGGAGATGGATATATCAAAATGAATTTTGGCCATATCAAAAGGCAAAGAAATAAAGATGTAATTTTCTGAACTGATTTTCCCAGAGCCAGAAGGAATTATGCATGAGCTGCTCATGGTAATAAAAGAAGAGGGAGGGGAGCAGGGAGTTGGGGTTGAGGGAGACATAGAACAAATAAGAGGAAAAGATAGACACTGAAACTTATACTGAGACATTGAGTAAAGAAGCTGAAGGGAATAAGAAATGGAAGTAAGTCACCCTGTTAATTTAGGCTGTTCTGTGAGAAAGCACTATGTCCATCACTTGGGAAATCACTTTTCATCTACTTTCTTTGGAGGGAACATTTGTAGAGGTAAATTTCCTTCTGCAAACAGTTTCTCTCACCTCCTTTCCTTTTGGAAACACCTTTTATTAATTATCATCAGAATGACCTAAGATCTCTCAAGGTCTCCAGAGAAAGTGCCAGGGTCCTGCTACAGAATGTTGGATACCAGCTATAGGGCCAATTAAAATGCCATCCAGCTAGCCCCTCTGGGCTCTATACTGAGCAAAGCAGCTATCAGCCATTTCTAAAGTTCACTGGAAAGCTGGAACAATTATCTTAGCTTTGATAATTCCCTGCATGACCAATGCATTGCTAATATTTCTGTGAAGCATCAATAAATATTTGTTGACTGAAACATCAAGATAAAAACCTACTGAGTAACTTGGACAATCGCACTGCTTCTCCTCTAGGCTAATGTGGTCTTAAATTGCAGAGTTTGGAGAACAAGATAGTCTACCATAGTATTCTACTCCACCCTGGCCAGGCCACAACTAGAGGACTGATCATTCTTCCACACTTACGATCCAGAAAGAAGCAAAAGAAGGGCATCCAGAATAGGAAGGTAGGTGCCTAGAGTTCATTCTATATGAAGAGCAATTGAAATGTTTAGCCTAGAGAAGTATAGAATAAGGGGTGGGAGGGGGATGGAGGTAATGATATACAACTTAATATTTGAAGGGTAACAACATGGAATAAATTTATTCTGCTTGTCCCAAGACGGCAATGAGAATTAACAGGTGGAGGATACAGAGAACTAAATATTGGCTTGATGTGTGTGTATATATATGTGTATATGTGTGTGTCTATATAAATACATGTATATGCATATTGCTAGTGTGTGTACACAGGTACATGTGTATGTGTATACATATATATATATATATATATATATAGCCACATATAATTTGTTTATATAAGTTCTAGAAACTAAGACTACATAAAGGTAGAATGAGGCTGCCTTAAGAAGCAGGGAATTTGTCAAGTGTAGGATCCTTCTGTTCCCAAAATAACATTCCCAGGGAGCGAATAAACCAGAATATTCTAACTAGCCCCTTATCTTGACTCTGGAGATCCATCAGCTTGCCTCTCCGGGTGGGCTGAAAGATTCCCAAATCTAGGTACCGTAGTATCATGTACCCAAGTTTGGGATGTAATTGAGGGTAATTCTGGCAATTTCTCAGGGATGAGCAAACCAAGCAAAACTAGGGGAGCAGCATTCTCCAATTTGCTTGGGAACTGAGTGGGCATCTGTGCACTGATCCAATTGGCTACTCCTTTTACTCTGGCATTTGATGAAGAAAGTAAGACTGAATCAGGAAGAATTAAGTCAAGGATAGTAACTGATGAATTCAAGGTTAGAAATCAGGTTCTGGATTTGGGTCATTTCTACTCTGGTAAGTAAATATTATTGGATAAATTATACCAGAGAGGCAGTAAAAGGAACAGCAGAGTGGTTAGATGCCACTAGCAGAATACCATGGGAAAAAAGAATGCCTGGACAGGTTATTAGCAGGAAAAGGAGGACACTACTCATACAGTCCTGTAAGAAGAATTAGCAGAGAATTCAGAAATTAATTATCCATCCTGCATAAGATCTGCGCAGGGTTTATTAGATTTTTATGAAGTGGGATTAAAAGTATTAGTAAAATTTGAAGGGTTAGAAAAGGATGTGAAAACCAAATTATTTTAAAAAGGAGGAAATTGTGAGAAATGGATGGGCATTTATTTGGTTTCCACAGTAATGAAAATTAAACTGGAGAAATGAAACTGGAATTAGAAAATTCAAACTCACAAGAATATCAAAGAATAATCAAGGGTGGAGGTTAATTATCTTCTCCCAAAAGAATGTAAGCTCCTTGGGGGCAGAGATTGGCTATGTTATAAGGGGTGGAGATTCAGGTCAGGTAACTTCTGTAACATCCAATAAATGGGAAATCAGGGGAGAGAGTGCTTCAGAATAGGAAATAAAATCCTACCTTTGGAGTTCCAAAGATGTGTCTACTAACCTAGGAACCCATTCTTGCAAGAATGTAAAATAAATATTTCCTGTATTAAAAAAATAAAGAAGTAGGGAATTTGGCAGTTGGGCCCAGGGAGGACAGAGCAAAAGAAAGCACCACTCATTCTCCCTAGGTATTGTTATAAGCTGAAATGAAGAGATGGTGAGCCCAGACTTTGGTAACAGGGGAAACACTTGGATTCTAAAAGACTTCTAAGAAGTTGGGTTCAAATTTTCACATGACTTTTAGTTACCTTGATGATAACCCATTTAAAAGGGGAGAAAAATTCAATACACCAGCTAAAGTTGGCATGCCTATTAGATTCTCTTTTCCTGATTGTTACAAGCTGCCAGGGAAATACAACCACTAAGCTTAACCTACCTGTAACATGAGGGAAACATCAGTGCAACCAGTCCTCACTAAAAGGAAAAACATCTCAAAACCCTGTCTCTTTTCCTTGGGAAAACAAAAACAATCAAGTGGGCAGACGACATTCAGAAAATCCAGGAAGCTCAAGAGGAAGCTCAGCAAAAGGCTGAACAAGCAAAAGTCAAAATGAATTCCAGATGTCCCAGAGGATAACAGTAAAATGGCTTCTCAAAGACACACTGTTGCACCACAAAGCCAACTCCCATTAACCCCATCGTTGCCAGCTAATAGCACAATATTGTCATCCCAACCTGTAGGAGTAGCAATGCCATAAACCAGAATGTTCTCAGTCACCTCATATAATGACAGATTTCAACCCCACCGACTTTGAATGTGAAGAGGATTCATTAGATAACATGGAATCAAAACCTACTGACAAGAAAGAAGAGTTGAAAAACATTCTTGGTACTACAAATGGATCTACTGTGGCCAAGATCTTGGACAATAAGTCACCCAAAGGAAGATCTAGGTCTGTGTTGTAGGACCTCCAAGGGAGTACTGGCATTCCTGGAGTGGGCTGCACTGGGTGTCAAGCCCCTTCACAAACCCAATGGATTTATCATTCTACCATAGCTAGGTCACTGTGAAAAGATGTTATTGTTTTCCAAAATGGCCCTCCAACTGACCATTCATGTGAGCAAAATCAAGTCTCTTTTCTTCCTCAGACATGACTCAATTGACATTGAGCAGAAGACATTAAGACTTGTAAGCACTTTTCCCAACACCATCTGCCTCCACAATGGCACTTTCTTTAATTCCTTCAAGTAGTATTCCCAGAACAATATTAGTGAACTCAATAGACACCTTAGGGTGGAATTTTCAGCTTTAAATTTGGACAATGGCAGAGAGATGCCTACATTGCCCCCCCATCTGAACTGCCTTCTTGTCTATCTTGTCAGTGTGTACATAAAAACCATCACCTCCAAGCACAATGCTCTTGGTGACGGCCAGGCTATTCCCAGGGTTCAAGTAACCCAACCTAGACCTTCAAATACTGAATCCCAATGAGCACCAATATGTGGAGTAAGTGGTCAACATATGCTATTCATATGACTGTGCCATGAAAAAGAAAGGAGAAAATATAGAGCAGGTTCTTGACTGTTTGCACTTGAAGAGTCCTGTAAAAAAAGGCTTTGAATTTCTACCATGTTTAACATATATTGGACTACATGCCATCTAGGGGAAGGCATGGGGGAAGGGAGGGAAAATTGGAACACAAGGTTTTTCAAGGGCTAATGTGAAAGAATTGTACATGCATATGTTTTGAAAAATAAAAAGCTTTAATAATAATTAAAAAAAACTTTAAAAAAGGGCTTTGATCCCAGGTACCAGTGTTCAGAGGAAAACACAACAAATTTCTTCAGTTGATGAGCAAATAAAAGGAAATGGGCTTTTAATTAAAACACGTTAAGGAAGTTTTATCATTATATAACAACAACCAGGGCAATGCAGTGGAAGACCTTGTAACTGGGACAGAAGTAAACTGAGAACTGGCCCCCTAATCCCATCCACTCTGCCATGGAGCATCTTTCCCTTTAGGAGAGCCCAGTTTCCATAAGTTCCTGGAGGCCCACTTTCCTTCCAGGGGCTTCACACTCTTTTTAGGAGGAAAAGACAAAGTTGTTTTGGGTTTGTTGGTGTTGTCGTTGGGAAAAGGAAGGGATGAGACATAAAGCATACTTTGGTACCTTTTCGAGATTTATCCCCACACAATGACCTGTGTGAGAATTTGATTCTTGAGAAAATTGGGTGAAGGAAGATAAAGCAAGAGGAATGGACTATACATATATTCAAGACCAAACTCTGTTGCTTTATCTTTACCACTGGCAAGAGCAGGAGAGAGAAGGGTGCTCTGGAGGGAAAAGACTGAGGTCATCCAAGCTGTTTTGAATATCATGTCTGGGCCAAAACATTCCCAAGAAATCATGCCTATTAAAATAACAAAAGGTTTTAAGGTGTTAGATTGTACTTTTTTTCTCTTAAAAATAAATTCCATGTTAAAATCTAACAATCTAACTAACTGGTTCCTGAACTCTTAAAAGCATGAAGAATGCCCATGAATTTGGGTTCTGTCCTGTCCCTTTGCCTAGGCAGTCATAGTGTTTACCTACATTCAAGTGTTGGCTAAATACGTGATCTTGTTGGAGTAGGTCATGACATCACCTTTCCCAGGCTTTAAGACCTAAGTTCTAGGAAACTGTTCAACTGACCCTTCAATATTCAGTGTGAAACAGGAAACTTTACAAGCACTTGTCAGTGGGGTTAGGGGAACATGCTGATGATTCATTTGCCCAGCCCTAACTCACAAATTTGTTTCAGTTTTATTTTCCATATCATTCTTGGGGAATAAACTTACTGCTTTAGAATGAAACATTTGACAACATCTAATAAAAGACATTTGACACTGGTTTCTTTCGTATTACACCATACATCATTAAAGCTCCAAATAAAGTGTGTGTGTGTATGTGTGTGTGTGTGTGTGTGTGTGTGTTGTAGAATCCTGATGAATCTAAAGCAAGTTTCCAAGTCTTTTGGTTCTTCAGGAACAACTATCCCTGAAAGTTAAAAAAATGTAGGCAATTTCCTGACCTTGGAAATTTTCAAGTAGAAGTTGCATGTTCACTTTAGAGGGTCAGTAGAGAAAAATTTCTTGTCCAGGGATAGGCAACTCTACATGACACCGGAGGTCCTTATCAATTCAGATTCCCTGTCTCTCAACATGCCATAGGGAAATATGGTCTGGCCTAACAGTTAAAGAGTGTAGACATCCAAACAAGGTTGGCAAAAACGTTTCCTGGTACAAGCTGAAACAATCTAGTGGGAGCTCCACTGCCTATCCACATAAGGCCATAGAGCATGGACAATGTGAACAAGGAGACCCTATGCTTCCTCTGTACACTCTCCATCCCAGTGTCAGAAGACATACCATACTTGCTCTTCATTTGTATAGAATCAATATAATATAAAGTCCAAACATATACTGATTTCCAGATCTTGATCTTGATCTCTTTTCTATCTTATATATACACACCCAGTTCAGGGAAGCTGATATGAGATACAAGGTCTCAGAGGCAGAGACCCAAACTGTGAAGTGCTCTTTCTAAAGAAATTAACACACTAACATAATAAGATAGATACTTACTGACTTGTTTTCATGATGAAGATTTTAACAAAACGAACACTTTTACCTTGAGATTGTCATCATCATCACTAGCTTTCATATAACATTTTTAGGTTCACAAATATTCAAAATATGTTAAACTCATTTGATAAACCTAACAGGAAATGAAGCAAGAATATATATATTAGGAGAATATCGCTACAACCAACAACAGCTACTATTTAAATACTTAGCACATGCAAGTCACTATGCCAGTTGCTAGACATACAAGATCTTTAAAAAAAGTGTTGTCTTCAAGAAGCTTACATTGAAAATTTTAATTAATTAATTAATTAATTTTAAAAGAAGCTTACATTTTAGTGGCTATAGATAAGAATTTAAAAAGAGCAAAAATAAAAAGAAAATTTCAAAAATAATTTTAAGGGATAAAGATCATTAACTGGATAAATCATGAAAGGCAATCTGTGGGAAATAACTTAGATGGGCTTTGAAGGTAGGATTGTACAAGGCAGAGATGAATAAGAAGTAAAAGGAAGCAAACTAGGGATGAGCTAAGATCATAATTGGGGGGAGGGAGGTGCTGAAGTCATTTGTGTTTTTAAGAAGATTTGGTGAGAGCTTTTATTCAAAGATCCTTACAGATAGGATCACTAGATAACAAGGTCCTCATTATGAGGAAACTGCAGTGTATGGAATAGGTTGACTCTATGCTTCTAGCAAAGAGACTAGGTTTTTTTTTTCCCTGTCCATGGTATTGACCCACTTACATGTGTTTACTGAATATCAACTACATGCTAAGCATGACAAAGGATAGAGAAGAAGAATTAGACATGGCCTTTGTCCTCAAGCACTTTCCACTTTAGATGAGATTAATTTGAAGACCTGGGTTCAAATTCTGTTCCAAAATTCACTCCTGGTGTGACCTTAGTTCAAACCACTTAACTCTACTTTCTTCATCAGTAAAAAGGGAGAAATAGTAGCATAAGCTTATGTTTGTAAAAATGCTTTGCAATTTTCACTGTATAAATGTGAACCTCATGTAGCAACAGTAAACACAAATGATTACAAAAAGACATAAGCACTGCTTTTAACTTTTGGTCCAAGCTATATATTCACAGAATATCAGAGGTGGAAAGGATCTCAGATCATCATCTGGTCTAATTAACACAAAATTGGTATAGCAGCCAGAACAGGAATCCCCTCTACAACAGCACTGTCACATCTAACACAGTTATCATATGTTAGCTTCTTTGAAGACTTACATAGTCGGCTAAAATTTAATCCCTTCTGAAATATCTCACACCTCTTTTGGATAATTCTAATTTGGGGGAAGTTTTTCCTGGCATCAGACCAACCAGACCAGTACCTCTTTGAAAGTTCTATTATCTTATAGCTGCCCTATGGATTATTACTCCTGGTCAGCATAGCACACTTACTAAGCTCAGAAATCCCAGGCTCAAGAAATCCACCAGCCTCTGCCTCTCAGTCACTGTATTTACAGGTATGAAGTATCTAATCTTTTTTTTCCCCCAAATGACAGACCCTCAAAAAACTTGAAAATATCCCATCCCTTTCTACAAATATTCTCTTCTTTGTACTTTCTCTATACATACAGTACTAGAAAGAGAACTGAAATGGAACAGGCAGTTTTCTAATGGAAAAAAATCCAGTTTATCAAGAGTCACATGAAAATGTTCAAAATAGCTAATAATTAAAGAGAATCAAATCAAAATAATTCAGATTGTATCTCATAAGCATCACATTAGCAAAGATGACCAAAAAAGGAAAATAGTAAATATTGGAAGGACACTTTGACATTGGAGACGTGTGTGTATGTGTGTATGTGTGTGTGTGAGAGAGAGAGAGAGGAGAAAGAGAAAGAGAGAGAGAGAGAAAGAGAGAGAGAGAGAGAGAGAGAGAGAGAGAGAGAGAGAGAGAGAGGGAGGGAGGGAGGAGAAAGAGAGAAAGAGAGAGAGAGAAGGGTTTTAAATATGAAGCAGAGTTTATTTGATCCTAGAAATAATTGAGAGCAACTGAAACACACACACACACACACACACACACACACACACACACACACACACAGGTATTTTGCACTTAATAATATTTTATTTTTTTTAATTACAAGTAAAGATTGTTTTCAACATTCATGTTTGTAAGTTTTGAGTTCCACATTTTTCTCCCTCTCTCCCTTCCTTACCCAATTCCCAAGACAGCAAGCAATCCAATATAGGTTATATATGTATAATCATTAAGCCTTATATAACTTTTGATGGAGTGATGACACCAGTAAGCCTAAATTTAGTATAGAAATTAAGGAAGAAAGAAAAGGACCAACAGGTACAAAACTATTGAAAGCAAGTCTTTTTGTAAAATCAGAGAACTGGAAACTAGGCCCTTCAGTTCAGTGATAGCTGAACAAATTGTGGTATATGAATACAATAGAATATTTTTGTGCCATAAGAAATGGTAAAAGGGATGGATTAAAAAATTCTGTAAGGCTTATATGAATTGTAATGCAAACTGCAATAAACAGAACCAGTAGAACAATTTCTACAATGACAACAACATAATAAAGTTAAACAACCTAAAAGTAATTAAGAATTCTTATCAACAAAATGACTATTCATAATTCTGGAAGACTGATTGAAGCATATTAACTACCACCTGATAGAAAAGTATGTACAAAAAGTTATATTTTTTTTTAGAAATGGTCAAGGAAAAATTAGTTTTCATTGATTATGAATATTTATTGCAAGTCTTTGTGTTTTATTTCTTTTTTTCCCAATTGGGGTAAATGGGAGAAAGTAAAGAAATAATTTTATTATTAAATATAATTTTACTATTAAGTAAAAATTTTTGATTAAAAAAATGAAACATTTAACTGAAAAAAATAATAGGAAATTTTTATATCTTTGTAGGTCACTAAGCAGAATCTAGTCTCACCTTCGATCCTAAGTGAATGCCATGCTTCAACAGTGCTTCAGGGCCTTAGCTATAAAAAAGGGGCTAGACTAGATGAGCTTAAAGGGTCATCTGACTTCTCAGGACCTGTTAGTGTCAAGATTTTAAAATTTGGAGGAAAAAATGAGTGGCCTATTTGAATCAGAAGGAAATGAAATGATTGTTAGAGAAAGATGGGAAAGTCTGTTTGCCTTCATTTCTTCATCCGTAAAATGAGAGTAATAATAGCACCTATTTCCCAAGGTGATTGTGATAAGTAAGTGAGGAAGTAATTGAAAAGCACTTTTCAAAGTGTCTAGCATATAATAATCACTACATGAAACTACACTGAGGTTAAATTTTACCTATAAAATCTACTTATGGGCCATCCCATAGCAGCTGCCTTCCTTTGGGGTCAGTCTGCTATGGCACCCTGTCTCCTGGTGTCTTTCTCCTAACCCCTCCCCCATGCCATGTAGTATCTCCCCTAACGCCACTATGCTTCTCAACCCCACTTCTCTTCCTTACAACTAACTCTTTTAGGGTACTTAAATCCCTTTCAGGATTTAGCCTGTCACCTAAGGGCATGTCCCAACCTTACTCCCTTTCTAGAGAGTAATTGTGAATTCCATGAGGAACTTGTCTTTGATCTGCTCTCCCATTCTATTTCATATTGACCACTCTTGGTGTCTATTACATCCCTATATTTTGTCTGTAACCTATTTACCTAAAGAAATCTAACTTTTGCCAAAGAGAATGACCACCGTGAATTCTTCACATGACCAAAGCCCAACTTTTGATGCCTTCCACCATCCAGTGTCTACATCACCCACACCAGTACTCCAGAGGAGACATGATAGAGATGACTGATAGAGGTGGAATACAGTGGATTATGCAAGACAGTTGGAACTTTGTAATGTTTCTCCTTTCATATACTAGCAAATTTGTGTATATTGGGTTCAATCTACCAAACTCAACACTAAATGGATACAAAAGATCAGAGCTAATTTTACTGTGCACCTACTAGCAATGAAAAGCTTCCCATTCTGTTGCAAACTTGTGCAAGATCCAGTATCTCCAACTTCCCAAATATTTGCCCAGGAAGGTGTTAGGGAGGATGGAAAAGACAGAAAATATTGAACCCCCCCGGACATATGGTCAGTCAGAGAAGAAGCAGATGATTAATCAGGACTGAATGGCAGCCTTTGAGTTTCTGCTACACCTGCTTGGCCCAGCTTTTTTGATTAATAGAGTTCCAATTCAGCAGTGTTTAACTGCTGATCTATTGCTTTCTGCTTCTTTCAAAAGCAGTAGAGAGATCCTTTAAGGAATTAACTAGATGGTACCAGGGAATTAGCCTTTAACCTCAGAGAAAGCTTTATTACACTTGCATTAGTGCATCAAATAATTAAGGCTGTGCATTTAAAGTCTTCTACCAAATTGACATGGCCATTTTTTAGGGCTGGAGTAATTCATCTGTGCCGGGATTCTTCTAAAGAGGGGAAAGCTTCAGGGCAGTAGACATAACTCACAGTAACAATGGAAAATAGCCCAAGATTTATAGCACTGACAAGCAAATGTTGCTATCTTTTCTGATGGCCAATATGCCTTTTAGACTAAAATCTGCCAGATTATACTTCACTTGGGAATATGAATAGGCAAACATCTAAGTATCCTCAACATCTTTTAGCAGTACCCAGAAGATTAGTTTACTAAAGAATACTGTAAAGTAAAATCTGATCCATCTATGTACATGTTTGCATATGCATAATGGAGGAAAAGTTTAGTTTGAAAAGAATTTTGAAGATTCCCAAAGACTATTCCCTAAACACTTCATATATAAGCCTTAAATCCAAGGCTCTCAAAGGCTGTCCAACAATAAATCTGGGGCCTAGCCCCAGTTGGTCATTGTATGGCCCCTAATAGATTCAGAGTGAATGTAAATAGCAACTGTTGCTGTTGTGGCCAGAAACCCCAAGGATCTTCTCCCAGATTGGATTTTTTTTTCTGACTCAGCTTAATCATTAATGGGTATTGCCTCAATCAAACTGAGGCAGTTAAAAAGACCTTAGCTTTAAAAGGCCAAGGTCTTGCAGCATCCAGGACTATCTTAAGATCTCTCAATTTATATCTTGCCACACAAATCAGATGGCTCTGAAAGAGAAAATTTGGTTTTGCCCAGTCCTCCCTCACTTAAACTCACTCACAGGACATTGCATCAACTCCCTGATGTCATCATCCTCTTCGAGAATGAAGGACAAACAACATTTCTGTATGAAATGAGGAGATGGAAAAAAAATTCAAGTATACCATAGCCTCTCACAATTATAGTAACAACTCATCTATTTAGCAATCTAAACTGTATAGGACAAAATAAAAAATTGAGATGGAAGCAAAAGACAGTTGTCCAAAGAGTCTGAAGCAGGGCTGAGTATACTATCCTCCTTTTTTCCCTTTCCTTTTGATATAAAATATGATTTTATGATCCCCTGATTTTAGGGGAGTGGCTTCTGTTCTGGCAATAAGTCAGTGATTCTAGATGTTCTGCCTCAAGTAACTTCCACACCCAATCTGTCTGATTCAGACCACTCTTTAGTCAGATAACTTCTGGCCTCAGGAAACTCCACACATATCAAACTCCTGAGACAATAGTAAATAAGGCCACTCCTCAATTTATTGCTGACTGGTAATCTAGTCAGTAATAATCTGGTTTAGAGAACCAAGTTCTGGAGACCATTTCTTCCTCTGAGCCATAGAATTAGCATATCTATGATTGAAAGCTCCATAAATGTATCTCCCTTCTTTTGTTTCCCAAATGAATTCCCTTAAAATTCCAGCCTATTTTGTACTGGCTAAGGCCAGTATTTCAAAAAAGCTTGCCCTTTGGCTAAGGAGATGGGTTCAAGCCTTCAAATTCTTTTGAGACACCTCAGGACACAGGTCTAGGACCCCAAACTTTGGGATCCCCTTTTTCCAACCTTAACACTTTTATCTGCTCAACCACCAAGGCCCTGATTAAAGAGTACTATAGCAGTTTTTTTTCCTTTTAATGATCAGATAGCCACAGTAGTAGGGGACTTGAAGGGTGAAATCAGCTGAGGGAGCAAGCCACTGCAACTCAGTGTTATGTAATCTTTAGCTTCCCTCTTTTCCAATGGGAGGCCTCATTCAATCTCTCCTTTCTGATACTGGAATGCTTTCTCTCCTTTCTATCCTCCTCATGATTTATCCTGGAATCCATAGGCCTAGCTCTGGGCTATTAGTGCTCTGCCATCTTGGTGAACAAAATTAGGCTATCTGTGGCCATTTCCTTGTGGTGTGCAATTTCTCTCAGCCTGGAGGGAATGTGAAAATGGAATGGCTAATGACTTTACTAATCCCCTTGATTGATAAAGCCAAGCTCCCTTATAGTCCAGAATGAAGCTAGACTGACCTGGGAATCAGATTAAACTCAGCATTCCTTGATGGGCATATCAGAAATTTCTTGCAGTACTGTGATACTAAAGCCCCCTGCTATGTCAAATAAACAATTCAGATTAATTCATATCAATTCCCAGTTCTGAAAAACAACCTAGCCCAGGAATGACCTGATAAAGGACACAAACCTCCCCGTGATTGTCTTTATAATTCCTGCTGCCTATGCTCACTTGGAGTTCAGTTCTAACTGTACTCTCATATAGTAAGCTCTCTGCTTACTTAGGAGAAATAAAGGCACAGATACAATTTGGCTCTCTTGTCTTTCTTACACCAAACTCTGGGGAAAAATTTGACCGTACATACACTAAAGTTACTGTACTTTCATTACTGGAAACTGCTGCAGGTTGCCACTCAGAGCTACCTTACTTTGATTTTTACACAGTCCTATCAAATTCCTTTTCTGACACAGACATGGTGCTGACACCTAAATCAGGTAAGATGAAAAATAAAAGAAAAAAAATTATAGACTAATTTCCCTAATAAATATTGATTAAAAAATCTTAAATAAAATATTAGCAAAGAGATTATAGGTAGTCATCCCCAGGATAATACACATTGACCAAGTAGGATTTATACCAGGAAACAGGGCTGGTTCAATATGAGGAAAACTATTAGCATAATTGATTATATCAATAATGAAAAAAAACCATATGATTATCTCAATAGATTCAGAAAAAAACATTTGAAAAAATCCAATAGCCATCCCTATTAAAAACACTCGAAAGTATTGTAATAAATGGACTTTTCCTTAAAATGATCAGTACTATCTATTTAAAACCATCAGCAAGCATCATATGTAATGGGGACAAACTACAACCCTTCCCAATAAGTTCAGGGATCAAACAAGGCTGCCCACTATCACCATTACTATTCAATATTGTATTAGAAATGTTAGCTTTGGCAATAAGAGAAGGATTTAGAATAGGTAATGAGGAAAACAAATTATCACTCTTTGCAGATGATATGATGGTATATTTAGAGAATCCTAGAGAATCAACTAAAAAACTACTGGAAACAATTCACAACTTTAGCAAAGTTGCAGGACACAACATAAATCCACATAAATCATCAGCATTTTTATATATTTCCAACAAAGTTCAGCAGCAAGAGATACAAAAAGAAATTCCATTGAAAATAATTGTTGATAGTATAAAAGATTTGGGAATCTATCTGCCAAGAAAAAGTCAGGAACCATAGGAACTAAACTACAAAACAAGTGCTCATGGGTAGGCCGAGCGAATATAATAAAAATGACAATACTACCCAAACTAATCTACCTATTTAGTGCCATACCAATCAAACTCCCAAGAAATTATTTTACAGATCTAGAAAAAATAGTAGCAAAGTTCATTTGGAAGAACAAAAGGTCAAGAATTTCAAGGGAATTAATGAAAAAAAGGCTGATGAAGGTGGCCTTGCTGTACCAGATTGAAAACTGTATTATAAAGCAGCGGGTCATCAAAACCATTTGGTACTAGTTAAGAAATAGAGTAGTCAATCGGTGCCATAGGATAGGATCACAGGACTAACTAAGCAATAACTATAGCAATTTAGTGTTTGGCAAATCCAAAGACCCCAGCTTTTGGGATAAGAACTCCCTATTTGACAAAAACTGCTGGGAAAATTGGAAACTAGTATGGCAGAAACTAGGCATTGGCCCACACCTAACACTGTATAACCAGATAAAGTCAAAATAGGTTCATGATTTAGACATGAAGAGTGATATTTTAAGCTAATTAGAAGAACAAATGATAGTTTACTAGTTTACCTCTCAGATCTGTGGAGAAGAAAGGGATTTGTGGCCAAAGAATAACTTGAAATCATTATTGAACAAAAATAGATAATTTTGATTACATTAAGTTTAAAAGTTTTTGTACAAACAAAACCAATGCAGACAAGTTTAGAAGGAAAGCAATAAAGCAGGAAAATTTTTTACATTCAAGGTTTCTGATAAAGGCCTCATTTCCAAAATATATAGAGAACTGACTCAAATTTATAAGAATTTAACCCATTCTCCAATTGATAAATGGTCAAAAGATATGAACAGGCAATTTTTAGATGAAAAAAATTGAAACCATTTCTAGTCATAGGTGCTCTAAATCACTATTGATCAGAGAAAGGCAAATTAAGACAACTCTGAGGTACCACTACACACTCCTCAGATTGGCTAAGAAAAAGATGATAAATGAGGGAAGGGATATGGGAAACCTGGGACTCTAATACATTGCTGGTGGAGTTGTGAATGGATCCAACCATTCTGGAGAGCAATTTGGAACTAAGCCCAAAGGGCTATCAAAATGTGCATACCCTTGGATCCAGCAGTGTTTCTACTGGGCTTATATCCCAAAGAGATAAAAAAAAGGATACAGCTCTTTTTGTAGTAGCAAGAAACTGGACGCTGAGTGCCCATCAACTGGAGAATGGTTGAATAAGTTATGGTATATGAATGTTATGGAATATTATTGCTCTATAAGAAACTATCAGCAGGAGATGTCAGAAAGGCTGGAGAGACTTAAATGAACTGATGCTAAGTGAAATGAGCAAAAGCAGGACATCATTGTACATAGTAACAACAAGATTATATGAAGATCAATTCTCATGGGCGTAGCTCTTTTCAACAATGAGATGATTGAGAACAATTCCAAAGATCTTGTGATGAAGAGAGCCATCTGCACCCAGAGAGGACTGTAGGAACTGAGTCTGGATCATAAGACAGCATTTTCACTTTTTTTGTTGTTTGCTTGCATTTGTTTTCTTTCTCATTTTTCCCCTTTTTCATCTGATTTTTCTTGTGCAGCATGGTAATTGCATAAATATGTATACACACACTGGATTTAATATATATTTAACATGTTTAACATATATTGGATTACTTGCCATCTATGGGAGGGAAAAATTTGGAACCCAAGGTTTTGCAAGGGTCAATGTTCAAAAAGTATCCAAGCATACGTTTTGAAATAAAAAACTGTAATAAAAAAATAAATAAAAATCCTTAGCATTCCCAGGCCTTTCCATCTGCTCTACAGATGGAAATGGGTTTTCTCTTCTAATTAGAATGTAAGATCCCTGGGGACAGAGATTATTCTTTTTCTGTTTGTGTCCATGGTACTTTCCATCTAGTAAGCATTTAATAAATGCTTTGCTTTTTTCAACTAGAGATCTACTTATTAATCTATGTTTGAAGTATGAGTACTTACTACATAGTATTGATCTTTGAAAGAGACATTGGACTGGGTATCTGATAGAATTTCTACATCAGTCTCCTAGAAAGGATGACCCCTGCCTTCTTCTATGCCCATCCAAATTCTGTCTAGTTCTCAAAGCCAACCTCAAACTTCCTCTCTTCTTTGCCCTCTCCAGCTTGGGCTGAGTAAAATAGTGGAATACAGGGGGAAATTCTGGTCTGAAAGTAATGAGAGCTAATATCAGTACTGCTGCTAATTATACCTATACAATTTTGAACAAGTGATATATACTCTCTGAGCACCAGAATCCTCTACTGAAAACTGAAGAAGTTGGTCAATATGTGGTCTAAACACAAATTCCATTTTCGTTTTAATTTAAACCATTTTCAGCTGTTATTATCTAACTCTTTCTTTTTTTAAGCAATGATGTTTCCGTCCCATTTTTTTTCAATTTATCTGAAAAGTGGGACAAAAGGCTGAACAATATGACTTGGAGAGAAGGTCAAGAAGGTAAGAAGAGTTTGGAAGTCTTCTCTATGACTGAAGTTCCTGGATTGACATCTTTTATCTTATTTGTTCGTCACACCAAATCTGTGCATTTAGTCCAACTATTATCCTCATTTCAAAGATGAGTAAACTGAGGTTGGGAGAGGTTAAGAGACTTGAACAAGGTCACACAGATATTAAGTATCTGAAACCTCAGGTACTCCTAATTACAAGTCTAGATGTCAATCTTCTATATCAAATCTTAAACTGTGGGTAACTAATCTTTATATGGTCTTGTAATTGAATATGCAAGGTTGCAAAAAATTTGTCATCTGTAAAGGGTATCAAATATTCTGCCAAGATTTAATTCTTTATGTAAAAATAAACAAGCACATCCATCATTTGCTTTCATCTTTAATAAAATATGTACCCCCAGAATTGTTTTAAAATAAATTTCTTTATAATTTATTTTCACTAAATGTTTGATTTGTATACCTGTTTTATATATCTATATACCCAGGGTCATGTAAAATTTTCTTGGGCAAAAAGGGGTCACAAGTAGAAAAAGTTTAAGAAGCCTTGCTCCATACCAGGTAAGAATCAAAGAAGAAATAATTGGTGAAAAACCTGAGATCAGGTAGTATAGGGAAAACAGGGTTTTGAGAATGAACGGTTAGTAAAGAAATATGTGAGGAAGCATTTAACATGCTATAAACATATATAAACTATCAATAAAAATTTTCATATTTGAAGAAGTAGCATGCTATATGGTTTTCAGCCAACATTTTAAGCCAAATTCAGCTGAGGAGAGGGGAGATGGAGATCTCATAATACTAAGAAGTAATGATATGGAATGAGCAGAAGGGGAAGAAAGTATATCACTTGTTGACATATTATTTTAGATATTTATTCTTTCAAAATAAGTGCTATGCTCAATTATTCCTCTTCTCCTGAACAAGCACTCATCAGTGGCCTCTAAATTTTGGTGTCTTGTGGCCAAGTCCACAGGGACTTTGTTATAGTTATAGAACTACACGTGAATCCTTGAAGGATCTAGCATTTCAAAGTACAAAGAACTCATGGGGGCAAAGGGCAGTAGAGAGGCTAAAGAATGGGAAAGCCAAACCAAGTTGCTTTGATTCCAAGCTCAGAAATTTATCTGCTATATCACTCTGTCTTAGCATATACAATTTGTGTTATGCACAACACAGAATGCAGTAAAATGAATTGTGGAGAATGTACGATTTTCAAACAGGTTATCCATTCATGATTCTCTTTTTTTAAATTTTTTTTTATTAAAAGCTTTTTATTTACAAAACATATGAGTGATTTTTCTACACTGACCTTTGCAAAAACTTTTTTTTCCAAGCTTTTCCCCTCCTTCCCCCACCCCCCACCACTAGATGACAGGTAATCTAATACATACTAAATAGGATAAATTATATGACAAATCCAATATATGTATACATATCTATACAGTTATCTTACTGCACAAGAAACATCAGATCTAGAAAGAGAAGGAAAAAAACAATCTAAGAAGGAAAACAAAATGCATGGAAATATTCACAGAAAGCTTTAAAAAGCTGTGTTGTGGTCCACACTCAGTTCCCACAGGCCTCTCTCTGGATGTATATGACTATCTTCATCGCTGAACAATAGGAACTGGTTTGAATCACATCATTGTTGAAGAGAACCATGTCCATCAGAATTGATCATTGTATAGTCTTGTTGCTGTGTATAATGTTCTCCTGGTTCTGCTGATTTCACTCAGCATCAGTTCATGCAAGTCTCTCCAGGCCTCTCTAAAATCATCCTGCTGGTTGTTTCTTAAAGAACAATAATATTCCATAACATTCATATACCATAATTTATTCAGCCATTCTCCAATTGATGGGCATCCTTTCAATTTCCAGTTTCTTACCACTACGAAAAGGGCTGGCACAAACATTTTTGCACATGTGGGTCCCTTTCCCTCTTCTAAGATCTCTTTGGGATATAGGCTCAGTAGAAACACTGCTGGGTCAAAGGGTATGCACAGTTTGATAACTTTTTCAGCATAGTTCCAAATTACTCTCCAGAATGGTTGGATCCGTTCACAGTTCCACCAACAATGTATCAGTGTCCCAGTTTTCCCACATCCCCTCCAACAGTTATCATTATCATTTCCTGTCATTTCAGCCAATCTGACAGGTGTGTAGTGGTATCTCAGAGTTGTCTTAATTTGCATTTCTCTGATCAATAGTGATTTGGAGCACCTCTTCATGTGACTAGAAATAGTTTCAATTTCTTCATCTGAAAATTGTCCGTTTATATATTTTGACCATTTATCCATTGGAGAATGGCTTAAATTCTTATATATTTGAGTCAATTCTCTATATATTTTAGAAATGAGGCCTTTATCAGAACCTCTGAATGTAAAAATATTTTCCCAATTTACTGCTGCCCTTCTAATCTTGTCTGCATTTATTTTGTTTGTACAAAAACTTTTTAACTTGATATAGTCAAACTTATCTATTTTGTGATTAATGATGATCTCTAGTTCTTCTTTGGTCACAAATTCCTTCCCCCTCCATAGGTCTGAGAGGTAAACCATCCTACATTGTTCTAATTTGTTTATAATATCATTCTTTATGCCTAGATCATGAATCCATTTTGACCTTATCTTGGTATATTGTGTTAGGTGTGGGTCAATGCCTAGTTTCTTCCATACTAGTTTCCAATTATCCCAGCAGTTTTTGTCAAATAGTGAGTTTTTATCCCCAAAACTGGGGTCTTTGGGTTTATCAAACACTAGATTACTATTGTCATTGAGTATTTTGTCCTGTGAACCTAACCTA
Source organism: Myrmecobius fasciatus (assembly GCA_023553655.1). NCBI lineage: Eukaryota > Metazoa > Chordata > Mammalia > Dasyuromorphia > Myrmecobiidae > Myrmecobius > Myrmecobius fasciatus. The sequence goes on from JAJPUD010007640.1 coordinate 77,360, forward strand.
TTCCACTGATCCACTACTCTATTTCTTAGCCAGTACCAAATGGTTTTGGTGACCACTGCTTTATAATATGGTTTTAGATTTGGTACAGCTAGGCCACTCTCATTTGCATTTTTTTCCATTAATTCCCTTGAAATTCTTGACCTTTTGTTTGTCCAGATGAATTTTGTTGTTATTTTTTCTAGGTCAGTTAAATAATCTCTTGGGAGTTTGATTAGTATAGCACTAAATAGATAGATTAGTTTAGGTAGTATTGCCATCTTTATTATATTCGCTTGACCTATCTAAGAGCACTTGATGTCTTTCCAATTGTTTAGATCTGACTTTATTTGTGTGGAGAGTGTTTTGTAGTTTTGCTCATATAGATCCTGGCTTTCCCTTGGGAGACATATTCCCAAATATTTTATACAGTCAATATTTTGAATGGAATTTCTCTTTGTATCTCTTGCTATTGCATTTTGTTGGTGATGTATAAAAATGCTGATGATTTATGTGGATTTATTCTGTATCCTGCAACTTTGCTAAAGTTGTGGATTAATTCTAATAGTTTTTTAGTTGATTCTCTAGGGTTCTCTAAGTAGACCATCATATCATCTGCAAAGAGTGATAATTTGGTTTCCTCATGACCTACTCTAATTCCTTTAATCTCTTTTTCTTGTCTTATTGCCAAAGCTAGCATTTCTAATACAATATTGAATAGTAATGGTGATAGTGGGCAACCTTGTTTTACCCCTGATCTTATTGGGAATGGTTCCAGTTTATCACCATTACATATGATGCTAGCTGATGGTTTTAAATAGATTCTACTGACTATTTTAAGGAAAAGTCCATTAATTCTGATACTCTCTAGTGTTTTTAATAGGAATGGATGTTGGATTTTATCAAATGCTTTTTCTGCATCTATTGAGATTATCATATGTTTTTTATTAATTTGGTTATTGATACAGTCAATTATGTTAATAGTTTTCCTAATATTGAACCATCCCTGCATTCCTGGTATAAATCCTAATTGGTCATGGTGTATTATTCTGGGAATGATTTTCTGTAATCTCTTTGCTAATATTTTATTTAAGATTTTTGCATCAATATTCATTAGGGAGATTGGTCTATAATTTTCTTTCTCTGTTTTTGTTTTACCTGGTTTAGGTATCAGTATCATGTCTGTATCATAAAAGGAGTTTAGTAGGAGTCCTTCTTTCCCTATTTTTTCGAATAATTTATATAATATTGGAGTTAATTGTTCTTTAAATATTTGGTAAAATTCACATGTAAATCCATCTGGTCCTGGGGATTTTTTCTTAGGGAGTTGATTAATGACTTGTTCTATTTCTTTTTCTAAAATGGGACTATTTAAGTAATTTATTTCTTTTTCTGTTAATCTGGGCAATCTATATTTTTGTAGATATTCCTCCATTTCACACTTAGGTTATCAAATTTATTGGCATAAAGTTGGGCAAAGTAACTCCTGATTATTGCTCTAATTTCCTCTTCATTGGTGTAAAGTTCTCCCTTTTCATTTTTGAGACTAACACTTTGATTTTCCTCTTTCCTTTTTCTAATCAAATTAACTAGAGGTTTATCTATTTTGTTGCCTTTTTCATAAAACCAACTTTTAGTTTTATTTATTAATTCAATAGTTTCTTTATTTTCAATTTTATTAATCTCTCCTTTTATTTTTAGGATTTTAACTTTGGTATTTGATTGGGGGTTTTTAATTTGTTTTCTCTAGCTTTTTTAGTTGCAAGCCCAATTCGTTGATTTTCTCTTTCTCTATTTTATGCAAATAAGCATCTAGCGATATAAAATTTCCCCTTATTACCGCTTTGGCTGTATCTCACAAATTTTGGTATGTTGTCTCATTATTGTCATTCTCTTGGATGAAATTAGTAATTGTGTCGGTAATTTGCTGTTTCACCCGTTCATTCTTTAGGATAAAATTATTTCGTTTCCAATTGCTTTTTGGTCTATTTTCTCCTGGCCTTATATTGCATGTGATTTTTATTCCGTCATGATCTGAAAAAAATACATTTATTATTTCTGCCTTCCTGCATTTGATTTTGAGGTTTTTGTGTCCTAACACATGGTCAATTTTTGTATAAGTTTCATGGACTCATTTCTGTCTCCATTTAATTTCCTCCAAAGATCTATCATACCTAACTTTTCTAACATTTTGTTTACCTCCTTAACTTCTTTCTTATTTATTTTGTGGTTTGATTTATCTAGTTCTGAGAGAGGGAGGTTGGGATCCCCTACTATTATAGTTTTGCTGTCTATTTCTTCTTGCATCTCTCTGAACTTTTCCTCTAGGAATTTCCATGCTATATCACTTGGTGCATATATGTTTAGTATTGATATTGCTTCATTGTCTATGGTACCCTTTAGGAAGATATAATTTCCTTCTTTGTCTCTTTTAATTAGGTCTGTCTTTGCTTTTACTTGGTCTGAGATCAGATTGCTACCCCTGCTTTTTTTTTGTTCACCTGAAGTATAATAGATTCTGCTCCAGCCTTTTACCTTCACCCTGTATGTATCTGTATGTTTTAGGTGTGTTTCTTGTATACAACATATTGTTGGATTCTGGTTTTTAATCCAGTCTGCTATCTGCCTCCGCTTTATGGGAAAATTCATTCCATTCACATTCGCAGTTAAAATAACTAATTCTCTCTCTCTCTCTCTCTTTCTCTTTCTCTCTCTCTTTCTCTTTCTCTCTATTTTTCTCTTTCTCTTTCTTTCTCTCTTTCTTTCCCTCCTTTCCTCCCTCCCTCCTTCTCTCTCTCTCTCTCTCTCTCTCTCTCTCTCTCTCTCTCTCTCTCTCTCTTTCTCTCTCTGTTTCTGTGTCTTTCTCTGTGTGTCTATCTCTGTCTCTATCTCTGTATCTGTGTCTATCTCTGTTTCTGTCTCTCTCCCTCTCCCTCTCCCTCTCCTTCTCTCTGTCTCTCTCTTTCTCTTCGAGAATAATGATCCATGGAATCAAAATTCCCTTTATCAATGAAATGTGACATAATAAATATGAAACTAGACTTGGAGTCAAGAAGACCTAGATTCAAATCCTGGTTCAAACCTTCACTAGCTGTATGACCTTAGAACAATAATATTCCACAATGTTCATGTATTATAACTTATTCAGCCATTCTCCAACTGATAGGCATCCACTCAATTTCCACTACAAGAAGGCCTGCTGCATACATTTTTACACATGGGGGCCTTTTTCTCTCCTTTAAGATCTCTCTGGGATACAAGCCTTTTGGAAACACTGCTGGGTCAAAGAAGTTGAGCAGATTTCCTGAATATGGGACTTGCCATCCAGAACCATATTATTCTCATCTTTATCCAAATACCTGAAGCACCGGCTAATCCAGTTGAGTCTTCTTTCTTCTAATCATGTGTTCATGATCTTAAGGAATCCAAGCAGTTAATTGTACATTTCATTTTCTGTTAGCCATTCCTAATGTATGGCTTACTGGCATCTACTGAGTTATGGTTAATCTCCAGTATTTGTGTTAATAAAAAACAGCAGTGTGGCTAGATGATCTCAAATTCAAAAAATAAAATAAAATAAATGAAATAAAAGAACTAATTCTGTATTTCCTGCCATCTTATTTATCCTAGCTTATGCTTTTCTCTTTCTTGTCCCCTTTCCCTCCTCCCTACTATTTTGCTTTTGATAACCACTTCCCTCAAACAATCTTTCCCCTTTAGAGCCTCAACCACCACTTTTTTCCCCCCTTTCCCTCCTGTTTCCTTATAAGTATGTCTATTATTCCCTCAGAGCCAAATCTGATGAGATGGAGATTAACCCAATTCTCATTCCCCTCCCTTTTTTCCCCTCAATCATTATAGGTTTTCTTTGCCTGTATATGTGATGTAATTTCCCTAATTTTACCTCTTTTTCCTCTTCTTCCAGTGTCATCCCTTTTCTACCTCTAATTTCTTTTTCAGTTCATCATATCATAATAATCATAAAATCACAATAGTCATATAATAATCATAAAATCACAATAATCACATAATAATCATAATGTAAAAGGAAGTTCCTCATTAGAAATTTCTTGCAGTCATGATATCATAGGTACAACTTCCCCAAAATGGTGTACAATATGAGATATCATAAAACTAACTGCCAATTATAAAATGATGTATGATCTTCAAAGGGCTTGCCATTCATCTTTTCTCTTGGAGCCTCTCAATGATATATTCAGTACAATAACACATGGACTTTAGAATCTATATTTTCAGGTAAAGAAACTAAGTCCCCCAAAAAACCAAATTATTGCTCTTGGTCACAGAGCTATTAAGTGTCAGAGAGGAGATGTGACCCTAGTTTCATCATATCCCAAGGGCATCAATCTACGCACTAGGCCATGCTGCTTGTTAAGGAAACCTCCTAGAGATAGACCTGGGGAACCCTTTCTTATTAGGAAGCCAAATGTTTAATGAGAGATCCTATATATACTAAAATATTCAGAGCATTTTTTTCATGATAGCAAAAACAAAAATAATGAAACAAAACAAACTAGAAATAAGGCAGAGGCCTATCAGTTGAGGAACTGATTAACAAATTGTGAGGTTGTATATCAACGTAGTAAAATTTCCTGCCTTAGAAAATAAGAAATATGAAGAATTTGGAGATGTATGGGAAGACTTACATGATCACAGATCTGGAAGTGGAAGGGATCTTATAGATCAACATCATCAGTGACTTTGAGAGGTTAAGGGACTCATCTGAGGTCATACAGAGGGGAAGCAGCCAAGATGTGAAGTTAAATGACAACAGTGAAGTCCTCTAACCAATCTGAGCCTCAGCTTCTTCATCTGTAAAATGGGGATAATAACATTCTCTTCATAGGGTTATTACAAGGCTCCAATGAGATAATCCATTTAAATGGTTTAGCAAATCTTAAATTGCTACAGGAATGCCAGTTATTAAACAGATAATGACTGCCACAGGCCCCTCTCTAATAATGAAAATGCAAGGGCTAGTCAAGTACAGTATTTGTTTGACAGAAGGCCTTGTTCCTCCTCAGTGGTTTCCACGCCTGCCTTCCTCACAAGAAACAATTCACCATCTGTGCCTAAATGCATTAGAGAAAAGCGGCTCCATACTGAACTTTTTTGGAAACTTTCTACTTCTCCGATGCCTGTGATAATTAGTTCAAATGAACAGGGACCGCTTTCTATTTCATTCATAGTCATTCAATAGGCAGCCTCAGAGGAAATGGGTAAGGAGAGAAGGCATGGAGCTCACAAGGCATATGCATTAGTCTTTACTGTTCAGGGAAGCAGGAAGCAGGAAGGGAAAGGCTATTTACAAAAACCACAATGACTTTTAGAGGGTAAGCCAAGTACTAGTGATGTTGGAAAGGGGCACTTCTGTACCTGGCACTGCCCTGATGGCAACCCAGGCACAGTGAGACTGGGAAAAGGGAATAGCCTCCAGACAGGAGCAGCAAAGGCCCTGGAATTTCCAGCACTAGGATTCCCATTTATCAGTAATGGTAACTTGGGTAATAAGGTTCAATTCAAGACACACACTAAACATCTGCTATCTGCACCAAGTCAGTCAACAAGCATTTATCTTGACTGGTTATTCATTAAATACTGCGGTATAGTTAGCAGATGCTTGATGTGTGTCTTGAATTGAACCTTATTGCCCAAGTTGCCATTGCTGATAAACAGCATTAGAGCATTCACTATTATTGGTTTACAGTGGGGTATAGGATATTTAGGAATACTAGGACCTGTGGTATGAGACCCTGTCAAGCCTTTTTCAGGGCTACTCCTCCACTTTTGGTGTCCACCTGATTCACTCAACTCTCACCTGTCACTCCAAGAAGCTATAACCTATGAAGTGGCCACATGCTAGTAAATCATCTTGGCAGACTAACTAAACCAGGTTGAGGGTAACTGACAGTTCTCAAACCCATAGCTGAGTTAGGGGTATGAGTATCCTAAGCACATGAGCGTTTGCCCAAGTGGAATGGGTGAACGAGAACAATTTGTTCCAAGTATCCAAGTGAGGCAGCTGAAGCAGGCCCTGTGGAGTGCTCGGAGCTTGGTCAGGCATGGAAGAAGCCAAAGTCCTCCATACCCTGGGCCACTGTCAATCAATCTAACTTTTGTCCTGCCACTGGACACAGATGACTCAGGAAGAGCAAATGAAGCTGAGGGCTCTGTGCCACTCTGCCTCACTTAAGTCCAATTCACAAGTCAAGACATCAGCTCCTGATTGTCATTGAACCTCTTCAAAAATGAAGAACAAAATAACATGTGTTTACTATGTGCCAAGCCATGTGCTAGAGGGCTAGTAGAGTCAGGAAGACTTGAATTCCAGTGGGGGGATATGGCATGAAGATTAATAAGTCATTATAAACACCGTACAACTCAATATATATTCTCTTTAAAAGGAAAAGATGATTTCAAAAATTGTAGGGACAAGAAAGACTTTGTGTAAGAAGTAGCATCAATGTTATGCTTTGAGACAATATGGAAATTCCATGAGACTGACTTGCTGCCTCTTCTTCCCTAGAGAGAAAGGTTTAGGTGACCTCTAAGATTTCTTCCAGTTCTAACATACTGGGAGACCCTAGAAATTAAACTCTGGATTGCGTAGGGTCATCAAATGCTGGTTTCATATCAATGCTTGTTCCACAGATTCAGGAAACTGGGATACTTTTCTTTTTAAAAAAAGACAAAAATTTAAGGATATAACTGGGCACATGTGGGCAAACTCCTTGTGCTTATTTGTAGCAACTAATTACTCTTTGGGCTTTCTACAGAAGAAAATCTTTCTGTCCATGTTGATGGATTTTCCCCATTAAGTAAGCAAGTTGTGATGTCAAATATCACCATGTCTCCATCTCTTTCTCTTGTACATTATCAATATGTTAGACTAGACATGTTACTAAAACATGTTACAGCTGGTTAAACATACATCTGGGGAATAAGAATATCATTTGCTACTTTCTCCCATCACTTTTCTGCTTCTAAAACAGCTACCCTATGCCTCTAACCCCTCGGGTGAGGATGTTTATCATCTTCAAAGGTATTTCTCTATTTTCAAATTGCTTTGTCTTTATAAAGTTCAGCTGCAATTTTAAATACATCATTAATAATTATGAGTATTCTAACAGTTTTAGGTTTGCACAAAGTTGGGGAATGGGTCTTGGGTGCACATCTCATCTCTGCTATTCTCTTGCTATGTGAGTTTGGGCAAATATTTTCCCCTCCTCCAGTCCTAGTCTTTCTCTTCAGTAAAAGACTCAAGAGTTTTTAAGAACTTCCATTCTGAAATTCTGAGTCACTGACTGAATGATTGGAAATTTTTGTGGGATCTAAAAAAATAAGGCAATTATTATATGGGATTGCTATGCATCCAAATCTAAAAGCAACATGGACACTTTTATAGGAAATAGAAAAAGTACTATAAGGAGGAATTAAACCATCAATTTATGTACTCTGTGGCCCCAATATACTTATTAAACACCTAGTATGCACAAGGCACTGTAGGTAGAAATGAAAAAAAGAAAAAAAAAATGAATAGTTGTGCTCTCAAGGACTTTACATTCTCCCGGAGAGATCTAACATAAACACAGATAAATAAATATTAAATATATGCAAAATTATATAATTTCAGGAGGGAAAGAGGGAGCATTGAATTCTTGCATGGATCAGGAAAACTCTCAAGTCAGTTATCACTTAAGCTACATCTTAAAGGAAACTAGGAATTCCAAGAGTGAATGTGTAATGCATTCTGGGCTAAAGTGGGGAGGGTACAGAGGAGACAGAATGAATGGGAATGGCAAAAAGTCAGGAGTCTAGGACACAGTGGATGAATTCAAATTAATTCAATTATCACTGTTAGATACTGGGAAGACAAAGGAGACAGGGAAACAAACAGAGAGAGAGAAGAGAGAGACAGTGGGAGAAAGGGAAGAGACAGAAACAAAAAGACAAAAACACAAACAAAGAATGAGACAAGAGGAGAAAGAAAAAAGGGAGGGAGGGAGAGAAAAAGGGAGGGAGAGAGGAAGAGAGAGAGAGAGAGAGAGAGAGAGAGAGAGAGAGAGAGAGAGAAAGAAAGAAAAAAAGAAAGAAAAAGAGACAGACAGACAGACAGATAGACAGTGACAGCATTGGGAATGGTCTAGGCAAAGACCTTGGAGGTGGGAGGTGGAATATGTCATGCAGGGAAACACTTGAAGGACACTTTTGGCTGGAATGTAGAAGATATGAGAGGGAACAAGAGTCAGGAAAGAAAGGGTAGAAGTGCTTTAACTGCCAAATGGGGGAAGTACATTCTTTATCTGGAAATGAAAAGGAATCATTGAAGTTTCTTGAGCAAAGTAATAAGGTCACACCCAAGATGAGAGCAATATCAAATCAGCCTAAAAATATAGGGGGAAGCCAGAATGTAGCATCTTAGATGGCAGGCTCAGGACCATGAAGGGGAACACAAAGAATTAACCATTAAAAGGCCTAGATAATATTATCCTCTCTAGTGACTTAAGTCACTCTTTGTCAGTTGCCAAATGCTTCATTGTGACTGGTTAGGCCCACATCTTGATCCAGGGAGCCATTTGTACATGAATTTCTACCTGCAGAAATATGGCTAACTGGTGCATCAAACTAGTATTACTGCTCCTATTAACTCTATTATTCTTCTCATTTTTTGTAGCACAATTCACATGGAAATGATCATAGTACAGCTTTCTGTCACTGTCCTTTTCCTTTGTTTTCCATGTCCACTCAATAAAAATATTAAGACATAAGCTCATACTCTCTGTGCTCACTGAATGAATAAAAACAAAGTTATCAAGCACTTTCCATGTGCCATGTAGTATGCTAAGACCTGGGGACACAAATCCAAAAAGGGAAAACAGCATCTGAACTCAAGGAGTTTACATTCTAAAAGAGGAAGCCATAAAGTGGAACAGAGGCCAGGGAGAGATGTTTTGGGCTGCTAAGTATGTAGACCCATCCTTTCCAGGAAAGGCAATGTGATGTGATTACTGTTTCTAGGGCACAATGGAGAGATCAGAGAGGGCAGAGACTGTACATTCAAAGGCTTTTATGGGAACGTAGTTGGAGTGGAGGATATATCTAGAATGAATCCCATCAAAAAGTTAGCATCCCGGTACTGGAAGAAAAGTGCCAGATAGAAGGAGAAAAAGTGATGTGGCAGGCAAAAGCATAATAGACACAATTCTAAAAACAGAAAGGACAATATGGATGATATATGGTTTTTATTTTCCCAGCCAGATATCTATACGTGGAAAGCTCTTCATCCCATGTATCTTGAGCCTTCTGAGTATTTAGGAAATCAACATATATAAAATGGTTCTTCAAGTTTTTATGAATCAGTGTTATGTGTAATTGTGGGAAACACTTCAGTGTGTGATAAAGATTTCATGCCAGCATAGTTTATTGGGCAATACAGGCTATTTTGAGATCTGTTTATAAAAGGAAAATTTGTTAGCTATCAGTCCTTAAAGGACAGAAAGCTTCAAACGTATAATTCAAAAAAAAAAATACCAGGACACATCTTCTTAGGTATTTGCTAGGTGCTAACCCTTTAAAGAGTGATGCTGCAGTCTCTATCATTTGCTGGTATGAATTATATAGATCACTAAGTATGGGCTCTTTATGAAGAATCTTTTTGTAATTTCTGGTGGCAAGTATCTGGCCCTGAAATGTCATCATAAACCTTTTTGTTTGTAACAATTTTCCTCCTTTTGGGGGGGGGTCATGGTTCAATATGAATTTTATATTCAAGCTTCAAGCCTTCATATTCTTATCTTTTCTTGGCATATGTTGAAAATTTTATACTTAACAGGACCAAATGAGATTCTGATATCATTAGAGCAAGATTCTATGAGATGAATGAGTTGTATGATTTACCTTCATGGAGGCATGTAGCTTGAAAGCATCCATAAAACATCAAGTGATTACTAGTAGATGCTTTGCTCTGACTAATTCTGAAGTCATATTTAATTGTATTTAAAAGAGATAATAATGGATTTAAAGTTAGGTACAATGTTATTTTAATAATGATGATGATGGTGATAATATAGCATTTATATGATGTCTACTACTCGGAGCAGGCACTGTTATGTTCTTTACAAATATTTGATCCTCAAAACACTTTTATAAAAATTGTTCTTGCCATTATTATATTGGTATCATGTTTAAAGTGGTGAATAGTTTTCCATGTGGAAAGTCTACCATTCTCACTATATAAGATTTATTATTATGCAATATGTTATATTATATACGAGATATATATTTGTAGTACATAAAATGGTATGAAGGTGGAGCAGAATCAGAGACTCTGAAATATATATTATTTGCAATATACAAACATCTATGTAGCATGTGTGTGTTTTGGAACTATTGGGCAACTTACTCAGTTGGACATATCAAACCTGTGATTTCATTGGTACAGAAAATTTGCAGATGAGGAAATTCCTTTCCACCCAGGCACAGATGAAAGGAATCTGGGAGTGTTACCCTTATTCTTATTATGATTATGCAGGTTGGCACAGTCTCTGGAACTTCAAGTTTAGAGGCTAAGTGACTTGCCCAAACATACACAGCCATTATGTGTCAGAAAGACAAGAACCCAGATCTCCTCATTTCAAAGTTAGTTTCCCCCCTATGATGTGACACTTTCAATAAACACCAAATCAATAACCAGCTGCTTTTTATATATGTAAAAAATTTTAGTATACCTTTTTTCCTTCCATGTACAAAAATGGATTGGTTTGTATATGTGTACACACACACACACACACACACACACACACACACACACTTAAAAAGAAGCATGGATATTTTCTATAAAGTGAACAAATACTTAATTGGCCTATATATAAATTTTCGGTAATTGGTGCTGTCATTTTTCTAACTTACATTTATATACAATGCCTTTTATTAAGAACAATGGAATCAGACACTCATCTGAACTTTAGAAAACAAACAAACAAAAAAACGGTTTTAGGCATGTAAATTGCTTTGCTAGTAATCCATGAACCACCAGGAAGTATCTGATCCAATTAAGTACAGATGTGAGCCAGCCATACTGCCTTCCAGTTTTGCAATAGCTAGACTTTCCTGACATCTCCTAATATAACGGATCCTTCACTCACTATATTAAGTGAGCTGATAAGGAGCACAGTGTATAGAGCACAAGACTTGGAATCAAAAAGATATGAGTTCTTATTCAGCATCACACACTTTCAAGCTGTATGATCCTAGGTGAGTCTCAACTTTTATTTGCCTATATTTCCTCATCTGTAAAAAGGGGATGATAATAATATCACACATCTCCCAGGGTTCTCATAATGTTAAATGAGACAATATTTGTACAGTGGTTGGGAAAACAATGTTCTATACTTGGATCAACTTGCATTCTCATAATCCTGGATGGCATGAGTTGACCCTGCTTGACCCTTGACCATGGAAGGCATGACCCCTACATTGAGTGCTTTAGACTAGATTCTTCCTCCTGCAGGAATTGTCTGACCTTGTTTCTTGCTGTGATTGATATCCAGATTGCCTATCTGCAGGTCTAGCTGTATCACTTATCAGAGATGAAGCCCTTAATCCCCCATACCGGGCACTGCTCTAATCTAGGCTGTTGCCATCGACCTGGTTTGCCTTGTACTTCACCTTGTATTCAGTCAGTCTTGTCTCTGTGGCCCTATAGGATTCTCTCTTACAGAAAGGAGGACTTTATATATTTTGTTTTCTTTATCGTTCCTTTTGATGCATTCTTAGAACTTTCTTGGGGTGCTTATGGGGGATTCGAGCTCCTGTAGTTCCTAACATACTACCATCTATCTATGAGGTCAGACACACATTCCCTAGCCAACAGTCAAAACTCTTCAAGAACATCCCAATAGCAGAGACCTCAGTGATGAGAACTATTAGCAGAGATTAGTGAGAGTTTTCACTATGTAATTAGGTATGATCAAGACTCAAATTGCATTGTCACTAAAGACTCATCCTGAGATCCTCATACAGATAGATACTCGTACTTTTATCAGGGTGGAAAATGTTGGAACAGGGTCAGAAGAAACTCTATAGACCAGGATGACTGGGGTCTTAAATTAAATTGGATTTTTCCAAAAGGACCATAGACAAGTGTGGACCTGACCAGAAGCAACTCAATGTTCATCCTAAAGTAATATTCTTAAGACAATGAACCTGCACCTAAAGATTCCAGAAGGAACCTATGAGCATTGAGAAAATGAGCCTTAAGATGCCATAGCAGGAAGTCCAGGCTGTTAGAGAGACTCAGGCCTAATCCCCTCAAACTGCAAGGCTACATAGTTACTGAAAAAGAGGCAAGGACTAGAACCCAGTCGTCCTTGCTCTTGGTCTAGTATTCTCTGCATTTGCTGCATGTCTAAGAAAGTAGTTATGGTTGATTCTAGCTTCTGTTTACAAGACTTTATTTTTTAAAACAAGAAGTAGAGAAGCTGGAGTGGGGTCAGAGAATGGCAGGACATTATTAAAGAGATAGAAGATGGGTCTTGGGAACTGAGGGGTTGGGGTAATTTACCCCCAGGGCAGTGAATAGAAGAGATAACCAAATTACTGTCTTCCAGTTTATTAAAGTTTTTTTTTTCCCCCAAATGTTATACTGGATGACTGATTGTCCTCCACATCCTTAGGGGACTTAACAAGAAGAACTTGGCTTAAATTATGTGTAAAAGGGAACAGTTTGACTTTGGAAACAAAGAAAAACTTGATCTTCAAGGTAGCGATATTCTGGGATGCATGACTAAGAGAATATGTGACATATCTGGCCGTGAAACTCTTCAAAGGGCCTACTGTCTTCCCTCCCTAGATTATCCATTTAGCTGCCTGAAGGCAGGGGGCTGGCCCTGAGGATCTCAGGAGGTCCAATTCAGCTTGACTATTAAATTATTCTATTTCTTCCTATTTTACAAATCAAATGTTCCATTTCAGCATGCCTATAGGGGAAGGAGTAAGCACCATGAAATCTCCTACTCATTATATGCATTTAATATTAATGGAATGGAATAGAATATGTTGATCATATTTTGATTTAAGAGCCAGAATAATAAAAAGCACGTGTGTGTATGTGTATGTGTGTGTGCACAAGCACATGCGCACATGTGCTCAAGCAAGGTGATAGAAACCATTCTTTTTCTAAGAGACATATAGCACAAAGGGTCGCATTTGGACATGTTCATTTATATATACCTTCTTTTTCTGGTTCTCAGAAGTTTAAGTCAGGTGAGATGAATGGAAGAATGGCTTGAATGAACCAAGATTTCCCCTCAAGTCACAAGTCACAAGTAGAGAGAGAAATGCAAATATTTCACTGCCTATATATATCTTCTTTCTTAATAATACTTTTTTGGTAGTCATTTTTCCCATGGCCTCCTTGATTAGACTGTGTTAACTTGGAGTTCAATTTATTTCCCTCCCTGGTCTGCCTGCTTCATCTGGTAGCATGTCTGCACCCTTGTTCCAAGCTCAGAATCTACTTTGTTAGCTATGCTCCATGTCTTCCTTAGGAGGAGCTTTTGCTCATATCAATCAATAAGCATTTTTTTAAATACTGAGGACATGCCAGATAATGTGCTAAATGCTGTGGACACATATATAAAGAATGAAATAATCCCTACCCAAGAGAGCTTATATTCAATTGAGGGAGATATTAACATGTACACATAAAAATAAATTCAATACAAAGTAATTTGGGAGGACAGGCAAAAGCAATTGGGAGAATCAGGAAAGGTTTCATATGACCCTAGGAATCTACTTCATATGTTCATAGGATTAGTGGGAGAGACTTGATTTTTCTCAATAGAAGTAACAGACCGCTCTTGAAGTCACTAGGGCCTATAGATCACCATGAATCAGTTATTTGAGTTTGTGCCATATGGAGGCCCATGAATTCTTGCTATAACCTAAAATAAGTCAAAAGGTATATTACTGGATTAAAACCTTCCAACTCCAGTTTAAAATAGGTTTATAACCATAATAGAAAATTCTTGAACTCTTTGGGAATAGGCCTGGGGAGTTGTTTTTTTTTTCTCTTATGCCAATTCTTTTCAACATCTACTAAGCTGTGATGTTACACTAGGTGAAGGAGAACTGATTCCAAGGGTGAGCTAAAGGATTCAACTAATTGAATCATGAAAGTAAGAGATATTTGGCATTTCTAAATGAAGTCACAACAGCTGAGTGATAGAGTAGATAATGTCAGGCTTACAGTCAGAAAGACCGGAGTCCATATCCTACCTTGGAAAACCAGAAGCCATATGATACCTTGGGCAAATCTTTTGCACTCTCCCAGTTGTCTTTTCCCCATCTGTAAAATAAGAACAATAATGGCACCTAATTCACATGATTGTTGTAAGGATCAAATGAGGTAATATATCTAAAGAGTTTGACAAATTGTAATTTGGTTATCGTTTGGTCCTTTTTCAGTCATGTACGACTCTTTGTGACCCCATTTGGGGTCTTCTTGAGTGGTTTTTCATTTCTGTCTCCAGTTCCTTTTACAAATGGGAAAGCTGAGGCAAACAGGGTTAAGTGATTTACTCAGGGTCACACAGCTAGAAAGTGTCTGAGGCCAGATTTGAGATCATGAAGATGAGTTCTTCTGACTCTTAGCCCAGCACTCTCCCTGCTGTGCCATCCAGATGCCTTCTGCATATATTTCATATATATACACATATATATGAAAAAATATATATATATAGTACCCTTAAATTGCTACATAAAGCCTAGATATTATTGTTCTTATTAACAGCAATCATCTCACCAGTCTGTGGTGTGGGTCAAACAATTTAACATGCATAAAGCACTTGGAAAATCTTGAAATGCTATATAAACGCTAGGTGTTATTATAGCAAAGAAGAGAATGATTGAATCACACATTGCCAAGGGAGAGAAGACAGCTGGATTGTCCCCCTTGCTCTATCACTGGCTATCTGGGCAACTTTGAACCAGTAATTTCATTTTCTGTTTTCATGGTTGTTTGGTACATTACATCATGTTTGCCTCTTCATGACCCCATTTGGGGTTTTCTTGACAAAGATAATAGAGTGGTTTGTTATTTCCTTCTCCAGTTCATTTTACAGATGAAGAAACTGAGGCAAATAGGGTGAAATAATTTGCTCAGGGTCAACCAGCTAATAGGGGTCTTAGGCTAGTTCTGAACTCAAGTCTTCTTGACATCAGGCCCAGAACTCTATCCACTGAAATGTCACCTAACCACTTTGCAACTTCCCATTTGGTCATCTGCAAATACTGAAAGGACATTAAATAGGCCTAGTTAATTCACTATGTCAGGATGAGTGATGTGCTATTAACCTGGAAAAAGGTTGGAGCCAGATGTTAAAATCCAAATGTGGAAGTTATTTAAATGACAGTAAAATTTGTATATCATATGACACTTCTAAATGCTGGGGGGTAGGAGTAGGGATGGAATATGAAATAAAATTGAACTATTGCTCTGTCTTCAAGGAGCTTACTCTGAAATTTAAAAAAAAATAAATTTGATAAGGAAAGAACCACCACCTAGAGAAATATCCAAATGGACACAGGGGATTTTGAATCCCAGCGGTGACAAGCTCTATTTAGAATAAAATGAAGAAAAAATCAAACTGTCCATCTGCATCTGTTTGTGTAAAACAGTCACCACTGGTCACACTGTCAAATGCTATCACGATGATAATTGGTCCTTTAGAAAATGTCCTGATTAACATCAAGAATTAATCTTTCTTCCTTATTAACTAAAGATCCATCCAATCTTCATGTCAGGACATCTAAGGGTAGCAGATAGCTTTCAAGTCTCAGTAATTTAGAGAAAGTAGAAAAGAATCAATGTGTAAATCAAGAAGCAAATGTAAATCAGTGGTAAGATAGGTCCATGCTAGGTACTATAGGCCAATTTCTCTCCACCTAAATGATATGGTTTAGCCCTATAGTCACTGATTAACTTCACTTGTTCTGAAGCCTCATGGGAGAGAAAATAGGCTAAACATACAAAGGATATTTAGTATATACCATGGGCAAAAATCTGATGATCACAGTGGGCCTTATGCTGAATAAGATTTAAAGAAAAAAAGCCATACAAGCTGAAATGTTCTCAAATACCAAGCAATCCTTTGATCCCCCTCTCAGCTAGTGTACTTTAAGTGGATTTTGGCCTGAACAAGTTAAATTTCTGTATGGAGGAATTAATCCTAGGAGTATATGGTAGTGACTTTCCTTAATTCTCTCCTGCTGTGGGAACAGAAAGTCTCTATCTAGTTAGGTAGGAGAAGACATAGGAAAGTGAGAGCAATACTAAGAAACGGTCAATAGTCTTGAGTCTTCTGGATTGGCAAGGATGGCCCCAGGACATGGAGCTTCCCATTGCAAACCAATAAATAATGTGAGTCCAGAGGTCCTGGGTAGACAAATCCAATCAGTAAGTATTAGGTTTGGAGTTGTGAGTTTTTTTTGTTTTTGTTTTTTGTTTTTTGTTTTTTTGGTAAGTTCACAAAGACAAAGCTTAAAGGGACCTGGCCATCCATCTTGCCATACAGTCTTTTCACTTTGCACATTAGGAAATGAAAGCTTAGAGAGAGCTGTGTGACCATAGCAAGTCACTTCCTCCTGTTTGCCTCAGTTCCCTCATCTGTAAAATAGGCTCGAGAGGAAAACAGCAAACCACTCAAGTATCTCTGCCAAGAAAACCCCAAAAAGAGTCACAAAGAGTTGGACACAAGTGGAAAACAACTAAGCAAAATGATGGGGGGGGGAGGGAAGAGAAAGAAAAAAAGAGACAGGGATGGACAGAGTCAGAGAGAGACAGAGGGGAAGGAGGAAGTGATTTGCCCAAAGTAAATCTAAGAGGCAGTGATTTGAACTCAGTGACTCCAAGTTCAGTCTTTTTCCCCTGGTGCACACTGTTTTGCTTACACCATTCTGGCCTTGAGGATCACATTCTAAGTTCCTGTAAAAGTAGGCTCAGAGAATTTTGGTTAAGTTTTAAATTAACTAATGAAATAGGGTTCCATCCTGTTGGAGTTAACATGATTCTTTTAATCACCATTTTTGATTACCTGTGACTCTATACTTGTTATTTTTTATATATTTAGATATATTTGCTCCTTTGTGAGTAAATGTTAGAGAATGCTCTGTTATGTTTTACAGTATGAAGAGTATGAGAAAGGAAGTAATATGGTCATATGCTATGAAAGGGTGATGGTGACTGAACAAGACAAAAGTAATTAGGGATCAGATGGAGAAGTCAGAATCCAGAGTATATAAGAGGATCAGAGACCAGGAAGGCTACAAATCATAGGAAATTTCTTGAGAGGTAGGTGGGAGATGGATTAAGGAGGGCAACAAATGACAAGCTGAAGATTTGAGGTTTTATCCTAAAGAAATGGTTAAGTAAGCACTACTTATAAAATCTGCCAGAATCCCAGGGCTTGCAACGCAGTTCTGTAAAGGATGAACAATATTTAAGAGTCAGGATACCTTAATATAACCAAACCCACTTGAAGGATAAACTTGAGCAGATATAGATAGATAATCAAGATATTGCCCCAAAATACTAGATCCTTTGTTACTCCCAACATTGCCATCAGAGTGCTTTGACCCTAATAATTGGTGGGGATAGGACTCCCCACTTTAAGGATTTCACATCCATCAGTCTGCTTCATTTTTATGGATTCTACCTCCATTGAAATCCTCATCACCACTCATGTAGATGAGGCAATAGATTCCCAATTGTTCTCTCTGTATTCATTCTCCTACCTCTTCAATGCATCCAGCAAAAACCTGCCATATCGATTTTTTCCAAGACACATGTCTATTTCACTCATACCGCGTCCTTATCCCCCCTTCCCAACCTAATAGCCAATAGCTCTCTATTGCCTCTAGAATACGAATTTTTTTTGTCTGGTATTTAAAACCCCTCACAATCTACCTCCCACCCACCCTGTTACTTTTATTACTACTACCCTTCACACATTTTCCAATCCAGTCAAATTGGCCTACCAGCTGTTCTTGAGGCATACCATTACATATCCAACCCCTGTGCCTTCATAAAAGTAGCTGCTGTATTAACATAAGTTCCTTGAGGGCAAAAACAGTTCTTTGTTTTTGTTTATACATTCCGTACACAAAACTAACAATAAATATTTGAGTTTAGTTCAATATTTTACTCTACTCTTGCAAGGCTAATTGGTGTATAATAGAAATTTACATTCACTTTCTTTTGCTATCTTTAATCATTAGGGAAGCTGCGCATTTTAAATATATTGATTTATTGCATATATTCCCTCTTGTCAAGTTATCTATTCATTCTTATCCATTTATCAAGTAGAATCTCCATATTGCCCCTATCCATTTATATCAACTTTATATATTTTAAACAGTTAGATGTAACCAGTTATATTTCATATGTGTGTGTGTATAGATACATCTCCCTGGTATACAATTTCATTTAATATAAATGGCATTGATTTTTATATATTTGAATACATATGTTTTGTCTTTGATAATAACTTCCATTTCTTTGATAGTCTTACATTTATCTCTTTTCCACAACCAAAATAAACATATGATATTATATAATGCCTTAAAATGAATAAACCTCTGATCTCTCTGGCAGTGCACCCTACTAAATGGGGTAAGTTGGGGAATTTTATTAATTCTTCCCCATACCATCATACAATTCTCTTGATAAGACTTACTAAATAGTTAAATAGTGATGACTTTCTCCATGGTTATGGTGCTTTAGACACACTAGACATGAAATTCTTACAGTAGTTTCTACAACCTATTTTAAGAATCTCTATTTTGGGGAGTGCTAGATGATACTATAGTGGATAGAACACTGGCCCTAGATTCAGAGGACCTGAGCTCAAATACAGCTTCAGACACTTAACACTTCCTGGTTGTGTGACCCTGGGCAAGTTACTTAACCCCAATTGTCTCGTAAAAAAAACACTCCAAAAGAATTTCTATTTTGCTTCAATGGTCTTTTCCTCCTCTATTTTCAACCCCAAGCTATGCAGTATCAGTAAATTGTCACTTTGCAATGTGTTTTTAAATGTGGTAGGGTTAATTTATGAGCATTATCTTTAAAAATATATGATCATACACATATGTATATGTGCTTCCATAGGGCATTTTTCTAATTCAAGGCAATGATTCAACTTTTATTCCTCCTGAGTCATTTTACTATCAATCAATCTGTCTTTAATATTATTACTAGGTTATGTTAACCTTAGAGTTAGAGGTTTGGAGTTAATGCAATGCTAATTTTCTTTTCAGAGAAAATCTCAAATGATTTATATAGAAGATGTAAGCAAGGGCAGATAGGAAAAGATGAATTTTGAAAATGTGACATGACCATTTGAGAATAATGTGGAAAGTGAGAATATACAGAATGGTTTGAGTTGGGGGACAAAAGCTAAAGATTACAGAAAAATAATGCATTTTCATAACAGTGATGGGGAAAGAGAGCATGAAAGGCAATATATTGTAGTGTAGTTGCTATAAGGTTGACTTTGACATTGGGAAGACTGAATTCCATCTTGCCTCTGACAAAATATAAATATGGAATCCAAGGTAGGTCATAACCTCTCTGTGACCAAGTCAATTTTGTTAGACTCTAAGTTAAAAGCAAGTTACGACTCCATGATGGGGAAGAACTCCCCCATCAGGATTTCCTACACAAAGATAAAATCACAGCTCTATAACAAAAAGAAAGAAGGAAAAGCAAAGCAGAGATGGGACTGCTTCTGCTTGATGTGATGAAATAAAGACCATCAATGTAATTACCTCATTTTTCTTTTGATTTCTCTGCCTAATAGAATGAGTACTGGGATGTGCATAAAAAAAAGAAAAAGAAAAAGGTTCACAAAGTATGAAGAAAAAGAAAGGAACATCAATCACCTCTTTATGAATTGAAGACACTGGCCCTAAATATTCTCAGGGACTAAACAGAATTGGCAGGCGAGAACTGTGAGCTATTGTCAAAAATTACTGAAAGATCACAGAGAGGGTAGACACATTTCTGGATTTAAGAAAGGTGAGTGCCCCGATTTTCCAAAAGGTAAGAAAATATAATCTGTAAACTACAGGCTGGTTAGCATATTACTAGCAGAACATTAAAAATGTGATAAATGACCATCTAGAAAAGAAAGGGATCATAAATAAGAGTGAGCATAACTTTCTCGATATCAGTTGATGACAGAATAAACTCTTTTGATAGGGCCAGATTAAAGGGGCATGAAAATGCTACCAATGCAGTTGATCTAGACTTTACTTCTGTAGATGCATTTTACTGAAACATTTTTGCTAAAATCATGCTCATTCCACTCTTTCCATGTCACATGAAGTGAGCCATGCAACAAAGAAAAAACAAACAGCATTTTCTATAATGGATCCATCTGACAGTATATACAATTCTTTATCCCACTATTTCCCTACCTCTCTGCCATTAAGAGGGGGATCAATTTCATTAACTTTCTCTATAACTTTTTTTTAAATTTTTCAAATTCTCAGACATCAAGTTTCTTTTGGTAATCAGTCCCTTGTATGTGGAACACTGTCTTATCTAAAGTGGTCAAGGAGATGAGGACTCTAGAGATAAATAATTGTTGGTGTGGGGAAGAAATTCGCTCAGGTCCACCTCTTTCCTAGACCTCCTCTCCTAAGAAGTTTTGTTTTGATTTTTGTATGGTCCCATTGAGTTAACTGATTCATAAATTGGTCATCTCAGTTGTGTCCAACTCACAATGAGTTGAGGAACTCAGGCAAACATAGTTAAGTGACTTGCCCAGGGTCACAGAGCTAGTAAGTGTCTGAGGCCAGATTTGAACTCATGAAGATGAGTCTTTCTGATTCTCAGCCTAGTGTTCTATTCACTGTGCCACTAACTGCCCCTGATGCATAAGCTAGTTCATTCTATTCTTTGGGCTTGTAGGAAAAAAATGCTGCAAGAGCCAGAGGGAGGGTGAAACTATAGAGATACTCCTGCTAAAGAGGAATTCAAAGTCACATCAGAACCCAAAAGCTACAAGAAGTAGATCTTGGGTCTTGAAATCCATTTGGCCTCTAGATAAAAGGTATATTGTTCAGTTTTTTTTGTTTTGTTTTCCCATTCTGGTATGTCTGAGTCTCAGATTTCTTTTGTGGCACAAGGAGCTTATCCTTGTTTTTTTTTTTTCAAAAGTCCTGTTGATAAATTATTTACACAATACCTAAATCCCATCCCACCTCATCTCCCATTCTTCTCCTTCACTTTTCCAAAAGATCTATCTTTTATAACAAACACTTTTGAGGAAAAAAAAAAGAAAAAGAGGAGAAAATTAAGCAAAACTGATAAGCATATTTAAAGTTTTTTAAATGCAATGGTATATATTTATATTCCTCTCTCTGAATAGTGGGAAAGGGGAAAATTAGTCTGAAAAAAAAGAGACATGAAGAGTTAACTTCTTATTACCAGTTTTGCAACATTTTTTTCATTTGTTTTATGATCGTTATTCTTTGGATTTGCACAGCTGTAGACATTTCAGGGGCAGCTAGTGAATGCAGTGCTGGGCATGGAGTCAAGAAGCCCTGAATTTAATGTAATCTCAGACACTCACTAGTTGTATGACTCTGGGCAAGTCACTTAACCTCTGTTTGCTTTAATCCACTAAAGAAGGAAATGACAGATCACTCCAGTATCTCTGCCAAGAAAATCCCATGGCCAGCATCGTCTGCAGAGTCACACAGAACTGGACAAGCCCAAGCCACTGAACAGTCCTTATGTACACTGTTTTTCCACTCTTTGTATTTCACTTTGTATCACTTATTAGAAGTGATCCAAGATCCTCTGTTTTTCCTTATTGTTTCTCACTGTATCAGAATTTTCCATTCCATTCATGTATCAAAAATCTATTTAGCCACTCAACAATCAATAGATATCTATTGTGTTGCTTAGTTCTTGGTTGCTAGTTCTTTGCTACCACAAAAAGTCGCTACAAATATGTTGCAGTATATGGAGCTCTCTTTTTTTGGGCGACCTCCTTTGGGTATACTGTCTAACAGAAGAATCTCTGGATAAAAGAGGGTTAAAAGGGGGTGTATTCTTATTTCTTAAAATTTTGTTGACTCTTTTCCATTTAAACATTTACATTGTCTCTTAAGCTGGCAAATACAACAAAACTAACAGCATCTCACTGCTAAACAGTGGGTGTTAATATTTGAATGCCGAGTTGACAGGTGTGGCTGAGAATAACTAGGAGGAAAGAGAGCTATTCAAAACTGCTAATTTGTCAGAGCATAATTTCTGACTGGGTTCTTGGAATTTACAGATAGAGTTATTAATTCATTTTTAAAACTTCCTAAGGCAGAGGAAACACATTACCATAGTTTCTCTAGACAAATGAATCAAGAGACTGACACTGAAGCAGGTATCTGACATTACTTTATGACCTGGTTAGAAAAGAAAACCACTCTGAAACACATTGGAGAGGGGCAACAGGAGTGGCTAAAGAGGAAGTCAGCTTGCTAGATGCTGCTGCAGCAGTGCACAGAGAACCTGGCCTACAGTGAGGAAGATTTATCATCCTGATTTCAGATATAACTTTGGATACTTGCTGGCTGTATGACCTTGGGCAAGTCACTTCATGCTATTTGCCTCAGTTTCCTCATCTGTAAAATGAGCTGGAGAGAGTAATGGAAAACTACTCCAATATCTTTGTCAAGAAAACCCCAAATGGGGTCACAGAGAGTTGGACATGGCTAAAAAAAACTTACTAAATAACAACAAAAGAGTAAGTCATACAGAAGAAGTGCAAAAACCCAATGACACTTGTTTTATTTCTCAGTATCAGAACAGCAGTCTCACTATTACATATACATTATTCTTTGAGGTCAATATATCTTGCTTTGAATTAGTTCATGTAAAATTTTCCCTACTTCTTTGAATTCCTCATAATAGTCATTTTCATCAAACAAAAATATTCCATTAGATTTATACACTATAGTTTATTTTTCCAGCTTACCCATTCAATGAATTTCCATTTTATTTCCAGTTGTGTGATAAAGTATTGAGCTACAAATATAGATATATGCATATACACACACATACAAACCCACATACATGTTCCTACTAGACATTTGTTTGGATGATAGTCAGCAGCAACCTTCTAAGGTCTCCTAAAAGAAATTCCAATGACTCTCTTTTATCTTAAATGTGAAACCAAAATAAGGAATGGAGAAAGAGAGCAGCCAGCCATTTCTTCTCATTTTTCTGTTTATAATATGCTCTTACAGATACTAGGACTATATGGGGAATTAAAGCTATCTTTGAGATTTTAGGTGCAAGCCAGTAAAAGGCTTTCCTCCATGCATTGTTATCAGCCAAGACAAGGAGTGGCATCAGCTAGCACCTTAGAGAAAGGTACCTATAAGGCATAAGTTGGCTTATGAATACAAGTCATTTCCCCACGGCATATAAAGTTTTCTTAACATATATAGAAAATTAATTAAAATGTTAAGTTCATAACCAGTCATTTGCTGGCCATGGGGAACAGTTCCTCCCTTATGTTTCAGAAGAGGGAATACAGACTTACTTATCTATCATTCTATAGTTGGCCTTAGGATCCTCATTTTGAACTCACAAGAAAACAGGAATTCTATTTGATTGCCTGTTTAACACTGAGATAGAGACTTATTCTAAAATGGAGATAATCAAGTTCAGAAAAGAAAATTGTAAGAACTCATCTCTGCTATCATAGTATATTCTTTTATTTCCTTAGATCACATACCTACTAGTGGTAGTGAAGAGTCAAAGAAATAAAAAACTGTCCCTTTTTGCATGATTCCAAACTAAAATAGACAACTTTCCAATTCTATCAATAGTGCATCAGTGAAACATTCTTCTAAAATCAATTGCTCCACTCTTTTGTTACCTTTGTTAATTTGCACACTGTGAAGTGATATCTTTGTTATTTGATTTATATTTAGTTAATTATAATACAGTGTGTAAATTAACCAAGAGTTTTATAAAACAGTTGACAAACTATCACATTCACACTAGACATCATTATATCACACTGCCTCTTGGTCTATATAGCTAGATAGCATTTCATCTGACAAAGATGTGAATTTTAAGGGGACTAAAAGCTTAATATGATTCAATAGTGTCATAATCTTCCAAGAGAAAAGTGTTCAAAATCAAAAGCAAATATTCAAAACACTCTTAAACATGCCAACTATTAACCAATGAATAAAATGTCCCAAATGACTAAAACTAAGAGAAATGCAAATCAAAACAACCCCTGAGACTTCATCTACTGATGGAAAATTGGCAATCATGATTAAAGATGGGGAAATGTTAATGTACTTTTGGTGGATTATGGATTTGGTCCAGCCATTCTGTAAAGCAGTTTGAAATTATGCTAAGAAAGCCACTAAAATGTCCAAACCCTTAAACCTGTCATTGTCATCGCTCAAGTAAGACAATTTAAAAAGAAAGTTTCTAGGTGTACACTAAAAATTTCTAATATTACATGCTGTGGTAGGAAAACATTGGAAAAAAATAAAAGCCCTTTGATAGGGGAATTGCTGAACAAACTATGGTGTGAGAATGTAATGAGATATTACTATGTTGTAAGAAGTGATGAATATTATTAATGCAAGAAAAACATAGGAAGACTGTGGTGAACTTAACCTAAGTGAAGTAAACAGACAATGACTACAGGATTTTAAAAGAAAGAACAATAATAAAACTTTATGCATCCAGTGAAATTATATTGAGTCAATTTCACCTCAAAGAAGTGATAGGAGAATGTATACTTTCCATTCTTTCTTTGCAGAGATGGGGGTTTATGGGTCTAATATGCTTTACATAATCTTTGATTTTTAAAAATGTGTTAGTTTTACATAACTTTTCCCTCCCTTTTTATTGAATTGGATGGTTCTGTCCATGGGAAATGCAGGAATTGTACGATGATTTTGTGAAAATCAACACTATGATGTGGCAGGTGATAAAACTAAAGCATCAAGAGAAGTAAAGTTTTCAAGAATGATGAAGTGGTAATCCCAATGACTTCTTTGATCAGGCTAGATCTAGAGTACACATTTACTTCTAGGTGTCATACTATATGAGAAACATTAATAAACTTAAGTATATTTAGAACAGGCAATTAAATGGCACAGCACACAGAGAACTGAAATTAGACTCAGAAAGACCTGAGTTCAAATCTAGTCTCAGATACTTCCTAGTTATATGATCCTGGATGAATTACTTCCTTCTTTGCCTCAGCTTCTTCACTTGTAAAACAAGGTGGAGAAAGAAATGACAAACCATTCCAGTATCTTTACCAAGCAAACTCCAAATGGAATCATGAAGAATAAACACAACTGAACAACAACAAATATTCAATGCAGGGCAACCAAGATGTTGAGGGTATCATAGTTCATGCACATGAAGATTAGCTGAAGCTACTGGGACTCTTTAACCCCCAAGAGGGGCTTGGAAAAAAAAAAGAAAAAATAACCCAAAAAATACCAAACTACAAAAACTTTACAAATATTTATAAAGATCTCACTTGGAAAAGGGTCTAAACTTGTTCATTTTGATCCCATAAAACAAAACTAGGAGCAATGAGTACAAATGACCAAGAGACAAGTTTGGCTCAATGTCAGGACAATGCTGTAAACAATTAGAGCAACCTCACAATGTTATTTTGGAAGACGATAAATTTACCCACCCTGGAAGAATTCAGGTGAAACTTGAATAAACACTTTTCAGGTGAAGGAGAGGGATACTTGTTCAAATACAAGTTGGACTAGATGACTTCTGAGAACTCTCCTGCTTCAAAGATATTGTGATCTTTTGAAGTATCAATTTGGCTATCCAAGATAGCAGAGAAAAGCCAAGAAGTTGCCTGATCTCACCCCAATTTTCCACAGAAACAACTTAAAATCAAGCTCCTGAATAAATTTTGGAGCAATAGAGCCTACAAAGAGACAGAATGAAACAATTTTTCAGCTCAGAATAGCTTGGAAGAATTTCAGGAAAAGTTGGTCTCATTTGGATGACACTTTCGTGCAAATTAGTCCAGACATTACTCATCAAGACAGTGGGAGGGTTTTAGTCACAGAACAGACCAGCACCTGAGACCCCTCACTAGGTCCTGAACAGGTCAGTAGCATAGCAGACCAGCAATGAATCCTCCACTCCCAGTGCAGAAGGCAAAATCATCAGTCCATGAAACCAATTTAGTGCTACACTAGTTCAGTGAGCACATACCAAACATCAGAGGGATCAGCACTCAAAGCCAGTGACCCTGAACAAGAAGGTTGGGACAATACCCTCTGTAGCACAGGGGGAGAGCTCAACTTTTAAAACCATGAAATATGCACACACAAAAATGAGCAAACAACAACAACAACAAAACTGTGACCACAGAAAGCTATTATGGTGACAGCAAAGATCCAAATACCATCTCATAAGTTGACAAAATGCTGACATGTGAAGCCTCAAAGAGGAATGTAAATTGATCTTAAGGCTTCTTGGAAGAACTCAGAAAGGATTTTAAAAGAC